>QKMX01060556.1:1744-14118 GCA_003401595.1 Venustaconcha ellipsiformis | reverse complement strand
TTATTCAAATGAATTTCACCAGATGACACAACACAGTAATTTATTCAAATGAATTTTACCAGATGACACAACACAGTAATTTATTCAAATGAATTTCACCAGATAACACAACATACTGGTTTAATTAAATCAATTTTATTAAATAACACAATAGTGATTCAGTGACTTATTCAAATGGATTTCACCAGTTGACACAACAGTGATTTATTCAAATGAATTTTACCAGATGACACAACATAGAGTAATTTAATCAAATCAATTTCAACAAATGACACAACATGGAGATTTATTCAAATAAACTTCATCCTGATTTTATGATCATTATGCATTACAATGTAATCGCCAATAAAGGACACCTCCCTTAGATGATCATTTCTTATATCTAATTGCCTGCCTCTTCAGTCATTTTTAAATACTGTATTCCACAAAAGGTCAAATCATCCAGAAATCATCATTAATCATCCATACATAAACAAGTTCATTATTTGTCCATGGTAAAGTTAAGCAAAGAGATTATTCTTTTGTCAAGCACCAGCCTCTCCTTCCCCATTTCCCTAGAAGGTAAAGAACATTAAGCTTAACATCACAAGGGGCCCCAAGTGGNTGAGTGGTCTAAAGTGCTCACCATTACAGATCAATGCCATCTCACCTCCGTCTGCATGGGTTCAAGACTCAGGCCTGGCCAATATGAGTACATGAGAATGCTTGCCAGTAGCTTCTAGGGTCGGTGGTTCTTTTTGGGGTTTTTCCTGGTTCTTCATCCACCATTTATACTGGAAACAATGTATAGCCTAAATTGTGCAAGAAAATGGCATTAAACCCTATAACAACAACAACAACAACAACAACATAACATCACAAAATTTAACAATGATCTTAATCTAGAGTGTGGTCAAACAGATGTATAGACAAACATTCACATGGATGACAATGTTTTCATTATTTCACAATTCAGCCAAGGAAGGTCTGACACAAATCAGGGAATCATCAAACAATTTAATCAATGACATCACTATAATATGACTTCTTGATCAGATTTTACACAGCAATCAATAGAGTTGTAAATAGGATTTGATGAAGCATTTTTAAGAAATCAGACCAGAAGAAAACCAGCTGAGGTAAAAAGCTTCTACTTCAATGTCTCTGGCACTCTTTTTCCCTACCATGAAAAATGTTAATAGTTAAAAATACAAAAATACCCCCTTTTTACCAACACACTAATGCAAATGTTAAATGACTGCAATCTTGACCCCTAGAACAAAGAGGCAAAAGCATGTCAGAAAATAATTTGTCTCAGCTTCAAATTTATTCATCTAAAATGTAAAGAAAATTTATTAAATGATGGAAGTAATATAAGTAAATGATAAATTTGTATGCCTGTGACCCTGAAGTCAATATAAAAGGGTGATAAAGTACATAGCACATCCTATCACAGAATCATCTTTTTTTCATAATCATTCGTACTAAATATAATGAGAATCTATTAAGAAAATAGATGTAAAATATTTTGTTAAATTCCTACAACACTGCTGACCATGTCATCAATGACCTACCAGTAAAGTCACTGCTGTGTCACGCTTCTCACTAACATGATTTTAACACCAAGTAGCAATTTACCTCAGCTAGCTGTTGTCTGTTTGACTATTACAAATGCCTTAAACAACTGTTTCAACTGGCTAATATAGGAAGGTAAAAGTGATTCAAACACCCATGACATTGGATGGTGAGATTTTTTTTTAGGACTTTGAATTTATTTCAAGTTTGCACAACAAAAATATAAAATTTACAATCAGCAATTTTGTAACTTTACAAGCCAATAAAATTAGTCCTTTGTATTTTTTTTATCTTAGTGTTTGTATGGTTGATTTTTATTTTAAAATGGATTATGCAAAACTATTCCAAAACCATTCAGTGGCTCTTAATTGATTAAAATCTTTCACTTTATATGACTATAAGGAGTCTGTATTTGCTCGTAACAAAGATGTACCACAGAAAACACAGAAGTAAAGCAGAACTACTATTTGTCATGCATGAAGATGATGGTGAACTTCAATGAATGAAATGACAACATGCAATACAAAGCTAGAAAAATGAAATGATACAATCCAACAGTTTCTAAAATATGAATAAAGACTGAAACAGTCAACAAAAGTATCTAACATGCTAATGAATCACCTGATTCATTCAAAAACCAATCAACACAAATATATTCCAGTTTATTTTGGAGTGAATGGTACAATGCTCCAGATCACATCTCCACTGATCTATGTCTCATGAAGATCTACAAGGATCATCATGGGTTAAGTTCCTGTAACTTCACAACAGTAAATTTCCATAAACAATACAATTAACAACCTGACAACCTTGGATCTCCACCGATCTATGTCACACGAAAATCTAACAAGGTTTATCATGGGTCAAATTCTTGTAACCTCATTTAATTTTCATAAATGATACAATTATCAAGCATGATATTATGTTCTGACAACCTCATATCTCCACTGATGTACGTAACATAGAGATCTAACAAGGCTTATCTTGGGTCAAGTTTTTGTAACCCCACTAATTTCCATAATGGATACAATTATCAACTATAATGAGGTTATGTTCTGACAACCTCATTCATTCCATACTGGATATAATTATCAACCATTATGAGGTTATAGCTTGACGACTTCACTAATTCCATGCTAGATACATTTTATCGACCATGTTATGATGACTTTAGAAATTTGCAAACAGAATATGATTTACCAAACAAGATATAGGTCATGTTATGAAAAAATTACAAACTTCCATAATTGACATTTATCATTCTGTAGCAATATAAAACAAAGTACTTCATTAATTTTCTAAATCCTAAGCTGCAGCTAAATTTATAGTCAGTTCACCTGGAGAAATAAGTAACTGTCAGATCTCCAAAGTAATGTTGGTCAGTGAAGGTCAGATCTTTACCAGACAGGTGAAAGGAAGACCATGCAGTACTATACAGGGAAGAGACCAAGCTATATACCTGGATGTGCTGTGGACAATAATGTGTTACAATGACCAAAGCCTATGGCTTTTGACAACAGAACACCTGTCTACAGAAACAAAAAACAAATGGGTTACTCTATTTCCTATATAGCCATAAAATAAATGTCTTGTAATTTAATTCAGCCAAGGTTTTTCAATGCAGACTTCTTAATTAAGTCAATACTTCTAAATGCTTGTCATACATGCATTACCACACATGACAATAGTTCACTGGTAATTTTTGTTTACATGCAATGCAAATATAATGTTTAAATACAAACATGATTTTCAAAATGAGAATTTCTCAGGAAATAAGAAATAAATGGTTCACCACAACAAAAACAGCAATTAAGTAACATATAAATTGCAAGCCAAGAGTGACATACATGAACCCTCACTGTTACGAATATAATCCAATAGATAGACAAGACAGACACTAGTTTTATGGTCATATATTATAAATTGTCTATAAATGACAAATAATGCACAGGGTGGAAAACAAATGGGAGGGAGGGATAGATACTGTCATGCAGATACTTTTATAACATAGTCTTACATATTATTATAAATTGTGTGTGTGTGTGTGTGTGGGAGACAGTCAAATCCAAATACAAACTTTATTCAGATCTGCCATTGCATAATGCAAAGGCAGATCCGAGTCTATGGATCTTATCATCTGAAGAAATGGCACAGACCCTGATCTTCTACCTCTTAACAAGATGGCAAGATGCAGTTGGACCAGACTTTTAAGCAAGTATAGATGGTGTGTGTAATATATATATATTTATATATGCAATTGAGTGACAATGTAAAAATATCAAGGATCGCAAGTATATATAACTGAACTTTAATACATATAAATATGAAGAAACTGGATATATAAGCATAGTGGAATTGAGTATATTTGATGGTACACATAATATGCAGGACTTGATTTCTTGTATATAAGATACAAATTTTAATAAGCTTTGTTATTCTTAATGGTGACCAATTTGATGAGGTTTGTGATTATTGTGGATTCCTCTGATATAAAATTTTGATGATCTTTGTGATCTGGATGACTTGGATTTAAAATTCTAATGAACTTTGTGATTTTTTTTTCTGGATGACTTTAAAATTTTAATGAGTTTTGTGACAACTCCAATTTAAAATTTTAATAAACTTTGTGATAATTCTGGATAACAATAAGAGACTCTACTAAAGTTCCTATAACACTGAAAATGGCAGGTCTTACAAGCATGTGGCTCATGTGACTTTTACAATTTGCAATAGTTCTTTGGAATGTGATGTCTGCCCTTTTCAGAGTTACTGGTTTGCACAAAACCTTTAATAATGAGATGATACCACCATTAAGCAACATCTTGCTCATTATGTCCAACATTTTTCTCCAGAATTAGGACAAGAAAAAAAGTTGGACATAGTATTTTCTGTCTGATAACCCCCATGGTGCCCACCATTATCTCTTCTTCAATTAAGTGGTTTGTTTAGTAGGAAGGAAATATTTCTCATTTGAAAATTTGCTAAATGCCTAAAATTTTAATGAAATCTGGTTAATTGGCTTACGATGGGCAATTTACATTATATTATAATCTATTATTTTACAAGCCACTTACAATGTGTTTGTGTGTGTGTGTACATGTGTGTCTGTGTGCATGTGTGTGTGTGTTTTACAACACCAGTATGCAACAATTACTTCATCAAAATGCAATGTGATATAGCCTAGTCTGACATATATTTTTTAACCCTTTACCTCATGTATGCACCTTTGGATACCTCTACACCATTCTCATGGAAGTGCATTTGGATGGCCACTGTAAACATCAGCCATTTTTAGCTCGTTTTCATAGTGCCATCTTTGGGGAAAACCCTCTACTAGATAATATATTCACCGATGTGAATGACAATTACATCAGATCACATGGTCCCTGCTTAAGCTCTAGTGGTAATCTGCTATTTTAAATAACTGGGTAGGATTTTCCACTCTACATAATTTCATTCAGTATTGAGTTAGCACAATTAGAATCATGACTACATAAAGCTTCAATAACATAGGTATAAGGCTCTGATTAGGCATAACTGAGTTTTTAGCATGAATCAAATTCAGGTGATTAACTGATGTATACGTAGACAAAAAACAAGCAAATTTTGCGGATGAGAAATGTTAGCTATGTTTGGTCACATGGCTTCACTGGCTTGACTGAATTTCTCTCAAGATTTTTAAGCACATAAAAAATTCTTCCATGAAAAATAGACATACAACTATAATGATCAGATTTTAATCTTAAATCTCTATATATAATAGATGTGTACAAAAATTGTAAAATGGTTCAAATTAATGTTGCACATAACATGTACTACACTAATATTTAACTGGTAGGCCAATGTGTATGGAGTCAAAAAAAGATAATAGGTGTTCTATTTATAGTGCACTGCAATGTGTAACTTTGGTACATACATGCCTCGAGGTAAAGGGTTAAGGTGTAATGTCACACCTCAGGGATATGATTACTTCATCACACTACAATCTGATACTGCTAAGTGTGACAAAGAATATTTAAGATTCAATGTTACAGCTCTGGGATATTAATACTTCATCACATTGCAATTTGATGCTGCTACACATGATAATACAGTATTTACGATGTCATGTATAACACATGTGAAAATTACTTCATTATATTGAAATGTGATGCTGAATGGTGTGACATACAATATTTATGATGTAATGTAAAACCTGTATGTGAAAATTACTTCATCTTACTGCAGTGTGATGTGGTGTGGTGTGATATACAATATTTATGATGTAATGCAACAACATGTGATGATAATAACTTCATCATACTGCAATGTGATGTTGCTAAGTGTGACATACAATATTTATGATGTCATATTACAATAACTGTATATGATTACTTCATCACATTGCAATGTGATGTTGCTAGGTGTGATATATAATATTGAAGATGTCATGTTACAACACCTGTATGTAATGATTACTTCATCATATTGTAATGTGATGGTGCTAATTTATGTTGATAGGTGTGGCATACAATATTTATGATGTAATGTTACAATGCCAGTATGTGATAATTACTTTATCACATTGCAATATGATGTTGCTAGGTGGGACATAAAATATCAAATATATAATATTATAACACTAATGCATAAAACATTTGAAAGCCAGTAAAAAGTAACATTAGGCAACAAAAAGTTTCCTGGATTTGATACACTCTTTAATTAAATATTAATACAGAGCATAACAAACTTTAAAAATTAAAGTTGATTTCATTCACTTTGTCACATACCTGAAATTACAAGCAATATCCAGTAACATTAAACTTACTGAGTCAAAAATGCACGGTCCTTTTAAAGAAAAATTAGATCCTTTCTTTCTTACAATGTGAGCTTTCATTTCTAGGAAATCACCATTAAATAAAATGTTCCTTGGGCTGAAAATGAACTTGCACCTGAGAGTCTATAGAACCTCTAAAATCGAAATACCCATGAAGCACTTGACAGCATAGACAAAATTAAATCTACCATTATAAGTACTATTTTTTATTTGAAGTTAAGATAAACAGTGTGACCATCATTTTTTATTCAAACAAAATCAGATGTTTACTCTTAAACCACAAAATTGACCCATAAAGGTGTTTCTGACAATACAGTGAATTTTCTTGGAAGAAAACTTTTGTGCAAAATAGTAATAATTTTGTGCATTCATGAATTTCTAAATTTCAGAAGACAAGCCAAATTGAATCCCTGTTAGACCTAATGGTCTAATGTCACATTATATACAGCAGATATAACACCAATGATAATCACTAGTTTACAATGGTGCCATCATATTGTTACTATGACTTTCTATCAGCTGATATTGTTGAGAGACACTTTACTGCACAAAAGTTGTGTTGACAATAGTGTAACACTTGCATATTGTGCTACAATGTATCCACCACAATATCGGAGTTTCTCCACCACAATATCGGAGTTTCAAAAATCCTTAACAGAGAAATTGAACTTGAAACCTTTAACACATAAAAACTTGACAACTTTATTAATAATTCAAGACAAATAGCTTTAACACAAATAATTTAAAGCAAAGTTTTAAGACAAACAACTTTAATGCAAAACTATAAGACAAAACTTTAACAAAATCTTGGCACAACAATTTTGACACAAAAACTGGACATCAAAACTCAACATTACCGATTATGCTATCATCTCTGGCAGAAAAGTGATATTTATGTCTCACCAATCCCAACGCTAGCATGGCAGTACTACTGGACATTTCCTATACACACCACCACTCACCTGTACCTGAACTTGGAGCCAAGGGAGAAAACTTTTTTGGAGGGAGGGTTGGGAGTGTGTAACCGGAAAAATGTATGATGCTCTACGCATGATTTCCACAAGTTTTTACACGATCTGTAGCTGACCATGTTGAAACCTATGAGATTTTCTATATTTTCATTCTGCAAAAAAAATGAAATAAAGATTGAATTTTTCACTCCTAGCTCTTTAAAGCCAAATAATGAGACAGCAATTTATTCAAATGTATACTTCCAATGTAACTGTCATAGCACAATACTTTATATAAAAAGGTGATAATAACTTACTGAAATAAATACACCTGATGTTACTATCATTACATGTCCCCAACTTTTTTACAATTATAAACATTTTAAAAAATGCTATAGCTGTGCAAAATTGAATGAGGTCATCTACATATGGAAAAAAACAAGCATAAAAAATTTCATTTGTTTCTCTTGGGAGACTGCAATAGTTCAACTGGTATGGTGTCTGACTTGTAATCCAAGGGTCACAGATTCAAGTCTGCTGCCTTATCATTTCCACAATTCCCTGGCATGATATAACCAATTTGCCAAAAGTGCCATTAAAACCAAGCAACTCAGACAAAATTATGCATCTACCTGAAGTGTTTTACTGCTTAGCCATTCACCCCCCTTCTTCAATCAAAGTATGGGCATGCCATTTAACTTTCCTCCAAAATTACATTTTCCAAAACTTACATATTGTGGTGCTTGAACAAAATTTTAAGTTTATCGAAAAATACCACAGCTATTTCTTTATTTTTCTTTCTAATATATGTTGACTTGATTTAAAGTCAAATACTACTCTCCAATTTTAAAAAATGTTTTTCACATGAAAATAATTTTTTCTGCAAATGTTTAATTAGAAATTAATCAAGACTTTATTTGGGCTTTTTTTTAAAATTGGAATTGGTAGAAAATACAGTAACAATGAATTAAGTATAGGTTTCACGACCGTTTCAAAAGAACACAATGAATGGCACATTATATGCCTAGAGATTCTGACCATGAAATCTACTGTGCTTTTCCTTACCCCAAGTATAAGCCATCTGCAAAGTTCATAACTTTAGATAGTGGACAACTCAGGGAATTATGCAAAAATGAAACTGATAACTGACAGATGCATGTGATGGACAATATCGCAATTTAATTTGCTCAACCTGATGACAGGCATATAAAAAAAAAACAAATGATTTAAAAATCTTAATAAAACCTGAACAATGTTTAACATTAAAAAGTATCTCTAAGGAATTCAATGGAATTGAAGATTTGTATATCAGGCTGTGAAAAATATTAGTCCCATGACACGCATAGCTGATGCAATATATGTTTATAGTTCACTTTTTGGTTAAGTCAAACTTGAAGTGATTTAGAAAATAAATCCATTAAAATAAGGAAAAGTAAACTTGCATGGAAGGTGTGGCTTTTATTACAATTAAAATGTGTAACTGTTCATGAAATTATTTTCCTTTAATGAAACAAATGCTTCTAAATTCCTTCCTCAAAAAGCAGCTGTTTAATTTTTTTCCATTTTTTTTTCTCAAAACTGATATTGAAATTTTAACATTTTTTCAACATCACAACTAATTCTTTAAGACATCAACCAGCAATCATATCATTAACACATACTCACCCCTTCTCGCCGAAGTTGGATAAAGAACTGTTTCCTTTTGAAGGAAATTTTTACTATTTTGGCCCTGCAAATGAGAGCACAAAGTTAAAGAGAGGCAACTTCTGGAAATTACTGACAACTGGAAAGTAAGCAGGATTTTATCGGCTGTTGTGATGCCATGATCTGTGAATTTCTTTCAAAAGTAGCAAGATTTGCATTTCAAAACACACTACATGCTAATACTGAAAATAAAACTACTGAGAACAATGAGTCTTTTGTGTATTAACATGTACCTAATGCAAACAGGATCAAACAGAAAAGTGAAGAGATTAACACACATACTACTGTAAACATAATAGTTTTCTGATTTTTTTACATTTATGTGTCACTTCAATTTATACTGACATTGAAACATTACTGGTGGAATCAACATGGTGATTTACTTTCAAGAGTACTTTCTACTATTTAATGTCACCAACAAAACAATATGCAAGGGAGACAAATACTATCAGGTCTAATCATTCACTAAATTTATGGCTTGATACTTTGTTACTAATTTTAAAATGTGTTATTATTAGTAATACACACTATAATTTAAAAAAAAAATAATGAACATGCCATGACCAGCGGGAACTCATATCCCTCAAAGACAAAATAATCTGAATATTTCTGTAAAATTTATAACAAGTCTTCTTTCATATGTCTGACAGAAATAATATTTTCCTAGTACATGTGTAGAATATCATGACACCAGTAAGACATTCACAAAATTCTAACAGTGATTTAGATCATAGTTTTAATGGGTTCTTCAAGAAAAGGATATACCAAGGTTTGATACAAGAATGTGTGCTAATATTACAATAAATTAATGAAACCTTAAAGTTTCTGTTTTGCATGAAAATGCTAAAATACACTTCAAAAATCCAGTTCATATAAAGCACTTAATAAGCACTCACACTTTTACTAGGCAATGTAGTGTATCTACAATGAAAAACTATATCTGGACCAAGTAACTCTAACATTATTCCTAGCTTTAGCAAAATTCACTGAAACTAAACCTCTCTTTATTTGTATGCTTCTATAATATGAATACAAAAAACTACTATCCTTGGTGCTACTTGATTTTATTAAAAAAATGTTATTATCTTCTAGCTCAGCACATATTGTTTCCATATTTTTTCAAATGTCAGAAAGAAATCTCATGCCAACTAAAATACAAAATGATACAAATATGAACAATCTTCCATAATTAGTACCATCTCACATTTCACTAAGTTTATCAAGTCCCAAGCAAAGTTGGATGCTAACTTACCATGGGAATGTATTGATTTTTAAATTATTTTGAAATACAACAAGTCCGACTGACGTCACACCCAGCTGTATATCCAAGTTACTTTGATCCTGTAAGACAAACAGTAAACATAATTAACTAAATTATTTAGGACACACACACACACAGCATGTTACAAACTAACAAAACAACATTTTCTAGTTAGAATTCTGGCATTTAGCCACTGTAATTCCTGTCTCCATTAGTTACTTATTAAGACGTGCAAGCACAGAATTGAGCTTATTCTTTATCCCAAGTCCACAGAGAGTCAATGAACTGAATTATACTAACCAGAGAATACAAATACTGATTGTTTATACAGAAACAGACAACTATTGTGACTTTAACATGTACTTATTTACCACAGTCATTATAATATTATGTACATAACAAATTCTCATTTGCGTAAACTCAGTGAAATCAAAAGCCATCATAATAAACACGCTAAAGAGTCACCAAAAATATACGTACTAAAGAGTTACCTCCCTTACTCTACAGAGCAATTTCCACTTTGTTCTTTCTCAAGTGTATAAATAAAATACAACAATTAAATACAATTAAAAACCATTTCTAGGATGGATTTAACCTGCATAGTTGAGTAGTAACAAGACATGGATATAAGGTGGTAGGTTATTAAAAACAAAATCATGATGTTAAAAAGATTTTAGCAGCTACATCCTTCTCACAAAATGAGCAGGGACCAGGAAGAGTGCTTGAAGTAATAATATATTTTAAGCAAGCCAGATTGCACTTATTCAAACATGTGCATATATTGAATACAGTATTAGTTCAGTAGTTAGTGTTTAGATACAACTGCATAATATTTAATAAACTAAATACAAAAAAGTAAAATGAAATAAAATTATAATGCAAGCAAAGCATGTTATAATGTCACTAAGCAAGTTACATCCTATTACATCAATTAACCAGTACTGCATATGTTGTAGTGAATATCAAATCAAATACACTGAGTGAATAATAAATTAACAACTGACTGGACACTTCTAAAGTGAAATCTCAAGTACAAGTTCATACAATCCATCAGAAGGCAACCTACATACCAAACTCACATATTTTCAAGAGAAATTACTAAAGTATTCTCACACCATCCCATCTGCTTGTATCCCCCTATGAAATTTATAAGAGAGCATGCATCACAATATAAAAATGCACAAAACTTAGTCATTTCGTTCTATAATTTATAAATTCTAACTTGATTGTCACCTGGAAGTCCCAAACACTGTCAACTTGTTAACATTTCAAATTAAAAGGGAGCAACAGGGACTCCATATCTGCTTGGGCCAGCCCCTGTTTTCAAGCAAAAGATGTGATGTTGAATCTTTTGAAGATCTCTATAATTCTGTAAATTTTGGATTTCTCTGAACACGTTTATAATAAATCTTCCTACTTATTTGTTCAATTTGTTTTAGAAATATTAAAACTAGACATTGCAAATTTTAGATGCAGACAACACAATTTTAACTGAAATAGCTATTCTATAAACCAGAAATAGCAAGCAGTGTTTCTTTTTAAAACAGAGAGCTTCTGATTGAAACACCAACAATATGACAGTGCTGAGGACCCTTGGCAATAATCAGGTTAGAAATTATAAATCAATGAATGAAATGACGTAGTTTTGTGCATTTTATATATCCTTGTTTTTTTTCATTTTTAAAATTGATAGGAGGGTATAAACAAATGGGAGGGTAGACAAATACTATAATCGAAACAAAATAGTGAAACTTGGTTTAAATATGTTTTATGTCTGCATCAAAGAAATTACTGTTAATTTGATAGCCACAAAACTAAATGAACAGGAAGTATACCCCTTTTAAAATTTGCTTTACAAATAAAAAAGGCAAAATAAATGATTTGATGACTAGTCTGGTGTTTTCATCATAACAATTACTTTTTTATAGTGCCAAGACAACTGGAGTAAAGTACCTTGCCCATGGATACACTATGGTTGTCGATACTGGCTGATCTAATGGCAGCAAACATACTCAAACTCTTTCAGTTCTGATTCTACCACTGAGTTAACATAACTCCTGGCATTAACACTGAGCCAACATAACTCCTG
>QKMX01060489.1:0-14432 GCA_003401595.1 Venustaconcha ellipsiformis | reverse complement strand
TTATTATTATTATTATTATTATTATTATTATTAAAGAAGTCCAAGTCAAGTACATGGTCATACATCAAAGTAATGGCTGCAGGCAAGAACCTATACCCTTCAGAACCTGTATTTGTCATTCTGTATCTATATTGTCCTGTCAATACCAAACATGATGTTTCTGTTTTGTCAATAATGGAAAATCTTAGATCATCAAACATCAGTTCCCTTTGTCCATTACAGATTTTTTTAAAAATATATGTAGTTATCACAGTGTTTTAGGTCATTTTAATTGCTTTGCTAAATTCCTTCTTTTCCAGAATCTCTGAAGGCCATTGGTCAAGCCTTCATTGCAGCTCAGACAATTCTCTCACTTAAGCTGGAGGTGGAGGACAGACCTAAATTAGAAAGGTCAGTGATTTACATTGGACGGTTGATCCCATTATGTTAACCCATAAAATCATGCCATTTAGCAAGTTTGACTGATGGCAAGTTTGACTGATGGCAAGTTTGACTGACTGAAAATGATGTTTCGTGTGACTGTCACTCATAATCACCAATAAGACAAGAATATTATAACACTGTCATAAATAAACACAATTAAGGCTTAAATATTATAACACTCATTCATAAACACCCATAAGACAGGAATATTATAACATTTTCCTTAACACTAATAAGACAGATATATTATAACACTCTCACAAACACCAACAAAACAGGAATATTATAACATTTTCATAAACACTAATAAGACAGGAATATTATAACACTCTCATAAACAGCAGTAAGACATGAATATTATAACATTGTCAAAAATAAACACCAATACAACAAAAACAAAACACACATGCACTCCAATAAGTCAGGAGAGTTATACCACTCTCTCTTAAACATTAATAAGACAGGAATATTATAACAATCACTCATAACCATGAATAAGTTGGAAATGTTATACTACTGTCACTCATAGACACCAATAAGATGGAAATGTTATACCACTCTCACTCACAAACACCAGCAAGAAGGGAATGTTATAACACTCACCAGTAAGATGAATATTTTTAACACTCACTCATAACCACCAATAAGTTGAAAAATGTCATACCACTCTCACTCATAGACACCAGTAAGATGGAAATGTAATATTCATTCACAAACACCAGCAAGACAGGAATGTTATACCACTCTCATAAACACCAATAAGACAGGAATATTATAACACTCACTCAAAAACACCATTGAATTGGGGAATATTATACCACTCTCACTCATAGACACCAATAGACAGAAACACTCTTACTTGCAAACACCAGTTAGATAGACATATAGCATTCACACTAATAAGCACATTGGAATTGATTTGGAACACTATACCTTGGACTTGTGATAGTACTTTTAACATTATTTGGGATTTAATTCACAATGCTGTTTCTTTTAAAGTTTCAATTTGTATTCTAGGGAAAGAAATTATTTGTTGAATTTTACTAAACTTGTTGGTTTTGCATTTTCTGTTACCTAGTTTACTAAATTATTTGTTGAATTTTACTAAACTTGTTGGCTTTGCATTTTCTATTACTTAGTTTAAGACCATAGAGTTGAAACAACCCAATAAGAATCTGATTTATTTGTTACCTACCTACACATTCAGTTTAGTGTGAACAGAGTTATTTTTAATTATTTTTTTTGTGGTTTTGCACAAGTTACATTTTCAATAGTACTTTAATTAATGGCTCAGGAAGGCCCCCCCCCCCTTCATTGCCTCAGCTTTCTAATGTTCTTTAGTTGGGCCTCCTGTTCCTCCAGAAGTGTTTACTGGTTCTTATAGCCTCCAGGAATTGTAGCAGAGATTAGTGTGCACTGGGCCTCCTATTGTCTCAGCAGCATGGTTACTATTTATTGGGCCTTCTGTTGCCTCAGCAACATGATTATTGTTGATAGGGCTTCTCATTACCATAACAGAAAGATTATTGTGCATTGGGCCTCCTATTGACTCAACAGTATGATTTTTGCTTGTTGGGCTTCCTGTTGTCTCAACAGTATGATTTTTGCTTGGTGGGCCTCCTCTTATCTCAACAGTGATTTTTGCTTGTTGGGCCTCATGTTGTCTCAACAGTGATTTTTGGGCCTTTTATTACCTTAATAGTTTGATGATTGTTCTTTAAGCCTCCTGTTGCCTCAACATGATCATTGTTGATTGGGTCTCCTATTGCCTCAATAGCATAATATTTTTGTAGGTTCATTCTGTATCAAATTGCCTTAACATCATATTCATTTTGGTGTCTTGAAAACCAACAACAAACTATTATATCCATTATATTCATAAATTATCCTGAGGTCAAACAAAACCAAAATCCTAACTTGAAAGAAAAGCACCCCACCCCCACACCACCCATTTAATGGTGGGTCACTAATTAATTACTATTAGAACTAGAAAACTCATATGAAACTTCCATAAAGTCAACAAGTAGTCAAGGGCATAGGAATGGACATGAGGGATGATGGTGAGCAACATTCCTTGCATATGAAAGTATATATTTTAAATTTCACACATTGCAGGAGGAAAACACAGCCACATCCTGATGTGCACAACATTCATCATGAAATTCATGAACATTCCTTGTCTGGAATCAGACTTCCACGGGACATTTCCACCGACATTTCTCCACAGTCAACATCAAGGAATGCCTCCCCTGTGCCAGATAGGAAGATGTCCCCAGTACCAGCAAGACGAGAGACTAGTCAAGTAACAAAAACTCTGTCTTTTCCAAAGTCAGAGATGGAGGGCAAAGAAAGCATCTCAGAAAAGCCAAGTTCTTTGACAACAAGGTCTAGTTCATCTGAAGGATATGGAAAGAAGATAATGGCAAGCATTCAAGCTCCGATGAATATACTGAACAAAAATATAAGTGTGCCAAAATTTAATGTTAAACCCATCATGAAGAAACTTTCTAAAGGAAGCACCAGTAAACTTCTGTCAGTTGGACGAAATGTCTTCTACTCTTCAGCAGGGAAAACTGGAGAAGATAATGCTCAGGTAATTAAAGGAAAGATAATAAGGCAGCCACCATTAGAACAACAAAGGCCACTGAGTCACAATAACTATTTAGTTGAAGAGGTTCCAAGTATAGAAGATCAGGATGACAAGAAAGAAGTATTGCTTGACAGTTGTGGAATCCTGGCAACTAGTTCCAAACAAATTTTGAACTCTCCACAAATATCAATAGAAGAAATTGAAGATTCTGCATCAGGGGGAATAACTCCTGGAGAACTGACAGATGAAGTGAGCAATGAAACTCCAAGTAAAGATTCTAATTCAAGTCTGGTCTCAGCCAAACAGTCTGAAAATGTATTGGATCTGCAAGAGACAGGCCAGACTGTAAAAAATATGACTGAACCCACTGACACTGATGGGAATTTAAATGCGGTAACTTACACTTTGTCTGATACTGATCTTTTCCTGCCTCCCACAGCTGGCAAGGAATCTGATGTCATAAAAACAAGTGAAAAGGTCACGGAGATCTCAGAGGCAGATAAAATTCTAGCAAAATATGCAAATCACAGAAAAAGATCACTAAGCAATCCTGTTATGAAAACCAGCCTAAGTGATGGAGCATTGGTTATTCACATAGAAAATGAATCAACAATTAAAATGGCTCTCAACTCCGACTTTCTGATAAATAGCGAACTCCATGCTCAGGGTGCAATAAAGAATCTTCTGGAAAGGGTTACGATGCCTCGCAAAATCCAGCGAGTTTATGACACTCTGAAGCAACAGGTTCATGAAAAGTTAGGGGAGAGGGAGTGTTTAACGACAATAATTTTTATTTAAATTAGCAAAACCTACCTTAATGTTGTTAAAATTTTGTCTTTCAACTTTCAAGTGAAATTCAGATTTATATAGATTGTGTACTTTTTTCACATTACAAACTTTTTTTTGAGTAAAATCTGATTGGCCAAAATTTTACATTTACCTCAGCTTGCTGGTTGTAACACAAAGACTGAGAAGGTATACTTTGCATTTGGAACACCTCAGGTTTTTCTACATATTGTTACATTGATGTTTTGTTAAACATGGAAAATAGACTCAAAATGTAGAAGAATTCAGTTACTTGCTGAAGTATGCTAGGTATATGTCTATTTGCACATGTTTAGTGACAGAAGTTCTCTTGAACATTCCTGCTTGCAAAAAGAAATTTGGAAATATTTCAGCCATGAATAAGTAATTTTGGTCGAGTTAGCAGTAATGAATGCAGTGATGGTGCCTGTGGTGTTCACACAGCATTCCTTTGATAAACATGTATATGCAATGGTTTCCACTGTAGTTTTTCTAAGGCGTTCTTCCAATTATGGGCAGATGGGACATATTCAATTATAGACTTTGATGATGAACCTTAGAAAATGTGGCATGTGTATCAGTTCCATGCAGTCATGTCTAAGAAAAGAATCAGCTTATTTAAACATAATCCATCATCCCAGTAGTAAATGTTTAAATGTAACCAGAAATTTTACAAACATAATACAGCATACTAGTAGCAGCCATTTATATAAAACAAGTATTTTAGGATTTTTTAAAATAAAGAAGTAGGGTTCAGTCTTGCATTTAGGGATATGGGTGGTCAATAGCCCCTTGATGTTTTCTAAGGGGTCCAGTGAGATTATTGTGGGCCAATATTCCCATTTTTTTCTTAAATAGAAAGAATATAACTTTTGTTCTTTGTTAAGTTTACATTATACAGCTCATAAGACTGAGTGTAAATAAATTAACATCCAAATTACTTCATCATTTGAATCAAATGTTTGTGTGGTATACACTGCACTCTTGAATAGAACTTTCCACCATTTTAATAATATATCACTGTGAAAATAGATGTAAATAATGGATTGTCCGTGAAAAATAGTCAGGTCTAATGTAGAGAAGACAAAAGCTTCCCCGTTGTATAAATAATTTAATTTATGTAATGTTTGACTCTAGTATTAAGCAGTATGCTGTGGTCATGATATACTGCTGTGTTCTTTTACAAAGGGTTTCAACAGCAAGATGTCTGATGATACCAAAATGAGAATAACTTCATTTATATCTGTCGAATCTGGTGTTATCATTAATTATCACTACTTATTTAGAGAAAAAGATTTTGAGTTGACCAATATTATTATTATAGTTAAAGCAAGTCATGATGCCTAAACACATATTTATTACACTGTCTTAGCAAGCCATGATGCCTAAATACCTATTTATTACAGTCTTAGCAAGTCATGATGCCTAAATACCTATTTATTACACTGTCTTAGCAAGTCATGATGCCTAAATACCTATTTGTTACACTGTCTTAGCAAGTCATGATGCCTATGGGGCCAATTTATTATACCATCATAGTAGGCCATGATGCCTATTGGGCCAACATTATTACAATAGTCATGGCAAGTCATCGTGCCTGTAGGGCCAATTTATTATACTGTCACAGCAAACCATGATGCCTGTAGGATCAGCATTATTACCATAGTCATAGCAAGCCATAATGACTATAGGGCCATTATTTTACCATGGTCATGGCAAGTCGTGATGCCTATAGGATCAACATTATTACAGTGGTCATAGTAAGCCATGATACCTTTAAACACAACATTATTAAAATGGTTATAGCAAGCCAAGATGCCTATAGGACCGATATTATTACCATGGTCATAGCAAACCATGATTACTCCAGTGCCACATTATCACCATGGTCATGACAAGCCAAAATGCCTATAGCGCCAACATTATCTATAATGCCTATTGGGCCAACATTTTTATCATGTTCATAGCAAGCCATGATGCCTACTGGGCTAGCTTTATAACCATGGTCATAACAACTCATGATGACTGTTGGGCTGACATTATTGCCATGGTCATAGAAAACATTGATATCATGGTCATAGCAAGCAATGATGCCCTATGAATGACTTTAAAAATTTGTTTTTTAAAAAAAATAATTTTATTTAGTTTCATTGGAATTAGTGAAAAGAGGGAAGTCTCTTGAAACAATTTTAGTTGGATGGTATTGGTCATTACACTCAATTGAGCAATTTCCTGTATAAATAAACAAAAAGTTAAAGGATCAGACCAGTACTAATTTCATTTATGACCATTAAGACTACATAAGTCATTTAGTGAAAACCCCATGCCAATACGACTTTTCATTCAGGAGAAGTAATGAAATCAAGACTTTCAAGATGGCTGCCATGGTGGCCATATTGGATATCAGATCATCACCATTTACACTTTGGACTAACTAGACTTTATAGTAAGTCTTTGCTGAAAACCTCATGTTCATATAATTATAAATTTATAATAATGTCTTCAAAACAAAATGCTGATCATCAAATAATGCTGACTTTAAAATGCTGATTATGAAATAATGCCAACATTATTTAAAAAAGAAACATCTATAATAATGTCTTCAAAAGAAAATGCTGATCACTTTGTGTTCTGGGGGTGGGGATGGGTGGGTGTAAATGCAAGTGAGATTTAATGAAGAAGGAAAAGTAGGACTTACAAATACTTTTCTGCAATTTTCACACATTCATTTTAGTTTTCAGCATATTTTTTATCATTTAAAGTAAATCCTGTAATTGCACATCCTAGAATATAGACCAGGCATGTGCAACTTCTTCTAATGTGTAGACAGGATAAGCCACACCTAATGATGCAAAAAGCAGACAAAACCAGGTTACAAGTCATAGGTACTCATGCCTGATATATGCAAATAAGTAACTCTAAACCACTTGTTACTTTGTCTCTTTATCTATAACCAAAAGATTGGTCACCATGTTTTCATTGCTGAAAACAACTGCACAGTATTATGTTGTCTGTTGGAGTCCAAACTGATAGTGATTGAACAGTATTGTGTAACCAAGTGGGAACCCAGACTGACAGTGACTACTCAGTGCTATGTGACCATAATGGAACCCAAACTAAAAAAAAGATCAAAAGGCAGAGGAGAGAATATAACATAATGTTTGGGTCATACTTGGCATCTTTGTGTATCTTTGGACTATTGTGTGTAAGTTTGATATCCTGCCTTACTTGAATTTTGGGTTCAGATCAGAAGTTAGTTCCTTGATTTTCTTTTTATCAAGTAATTGTACTTCAATCTACAAGTTGATAATCAAAAATCTGATATCAATTTTTAGTCAAAAGTCATGATTCAGGTTATTTTGTACAGTATTGGATTGTTGATATGAAAACAATATGACTAGATTTTTATCTAACAGGTTATGTAGATTCATCTTAAAATTGCTTAGAATGATTGAAACTTCACTGGCCACAACTTGTGCTTTTGAACTATTCTGTCTTGTGAATACAACAATTGTACTAGTAACTGTGGATTTTAACCCAGCTTTGCATGTGAAGATATCATTTGAGTTCCCAAGATAAGTTCAGTTATATGTACATGAACGAGATTCAAGGTCAAAGTTCATGACTTGATATTTTGTATTTTGTCAATAGTGTATGCCAAAGCTTTTAATATATGTACCTGGTATAATCTACAATAATGTATGCCAAAGCTATTGATATATGTGTCATAATCTACATCATTGTATGCCAAAGCATTTGATATACATGGCATAATCTGTAAGAATCTAAACCAAATCATTTGATATACCTGGTAAAATATACAACAATATATGCAAAAGCTTTTGATATACCTGGCATAATTTACAACAATGTATGCCAAAGCATTTGATATATGTGTCATAATCAACATCACTGTATGCCAAAATGTTTGATATATGTGTCATAATCTACATCATTGTATGCCAAATCATTTGATATACATGGCATAATCTACAACAATGTGGGTATGTTGGAAAGCTTTCCAATAGCTTCTCACTGGTTGGTGGTTCTTGTCAGGGTTTTTCCAGGTTCTACCTCCACCAGTTATATGGCTGCCATGTATTGCCCATCATGTCCTGAAAAATGGCATTAAACCCACAACAACAACTTTAATAGCCCTGCTGTTTATGCTTATCAAATGTACACTAAATGAGTAGTTTTGGGACATGTACAAAATATTGGGGAAGGATTCCATGTTTTTACAAAATAAGCAAGTCCTTGTTTTTCTTTCAGCATTTATGTACAATAGGTGATTTATATGGATCTATATAAAGAGTCAAGAATCTGTGCAAAAGAAAGAGATTAAACATCTATGTAATTACCACAGTATAAACGTTGTCAAACATCTGGTAAATATATTTATGCCACTTCAATACATCTTTATTTGTTCATTTTTCTACCATGCACTTCAAAATTCATATAATGTCTGCTCTGGAAAGGGAATGGGGATGGTGTTTGGAAGTCACTTCATAAAAGAATGCACTACCTGCCTACTTTTGACTGGATTGGTCATCAAAAAAACCATAGAAAAGTCCGGAATGCTTAACTGCCCATGCTTTATACCTTCCAACACCAATATCTTTAAATCTAAAACAACCTCATTAAGACAAATTATCCTATGGAAAGTTAAGTAACTGATTTATTAAATAATACTATGTTACAGATGTCAAACAAAATGTTCAGTAACTGTAAACACCTATAATGGATTTATTCTTTGGCATTTAAAGTCTGCAACTTTGAGGACAAAAATATTGCCACAGAAAGAAAAAAGACAGAATAGTTACATTTTCTTCTCAAGTCACACTAGCAGTTATGTCCACCTGTATGTAACGACCATCTTTATATAAAGCTGTATTCCATAAGTTCTGTTTATGTGCAGACCAATACAAAAGAGGACATATAACAATCACCAACTTAAGAATATCTTTATAGGATAAAGCTGTTATACAGAAAATGTTTGGAGTCAAAGGTCCTTGCACTACCACTGAGGTTTTCATTTTGATACTTTACATCTGAAAATGTATCATTACCTCCAATCAAGCCCCATAATACAATAGTTTCACTTAAGATATTTGTTTACATTTTGGATGGGGTGATAATGATGTTAGTGTCATTAGCATCACCTGAGTATCCAAATCTGTTCTTTGACCTTTTATCAGTGAAATCTTGCTTAAGTGGCAACAGAAAGTTGTGCCTTATATTGTGTAACATCATCACATAACTGTAGCTGTCAGTCTTGCATTAATTAATTAGTTTTTCACAATTATCTACATTTAAATAAATGCTGTAATGAAACACAAGCTGTTATTACATGCCATAATGCAATACATAAGGTGTTATGACATTATGTAATAATTAGGATGTTATTACACACTGTAATGAAATATCTAAAGTGTTAGTGCATACCATGAATGATACATAAGATGTTGCAACATTCTGTAATGCAATACATGTAGTATTACATACTGTAACACAATATATAAATGCTATTACATCACATAACATGATACATAAGGTATTATAACAAGCCATAATGCAATACAAGGTGTTATTATATGCCATAGTGCAATAATGTTATAACATGCCATAATGCAATACATGATGTGTTTATTTATGCCATAATGTAATGTTCTAACATGCTGTAATGCAATAGTCTTATTACATGCTGTAATGCAATAATGTATTTTTCATGTCCAAATGCAATCCATATTTATTATTACATGACATAATGGAAATATGTGTTATAACATGCTGTAATTCAATAATGCATTTTTCATGCCCTAATGTAATCCATGTGTTATTAAATGACATAATGCAGTAATGTTTTATAACATGCTGTAATGTAATAACAAAAAACAACTACCTGACATATTATTTTCAAGTATACAAGTAACATGTATTTTTTAAATTAAATATTAAGGTAAATTTCTCACTCAATTAACTTCTCAAGCTCTGAGGCACCAGTTATTTATTAGCTATGGTGCTGTGGGTGGAACTAGAATTTCCATTCAAGCCAGAATGGGATTTTTTTTGTGTCCTTATCAAGGATATACATTTTTCCCACACAATGATAAAACAAGTTTAGCACTTTTTTATTACTTTTAGATGGGCCGTTTTCATCTTATAAAGATATTTAAAACTAATGATAGACAAAAAAAGCAATACCAAATATGAGCCTGCTTTTGCTGTGATATGGTTATGGGGTTATTAACATATTATGCAAGTCATGATGTTTTCCAATTCAATAGTTACATTAGTATGTTGTGTTAATATTGAAACAATATAAAAGTTCAGTCATTATTAAATAGACATGTTTGAAATGACCCATTACAGGATCTGACAGCACCATTGACTTTATCTGTGTGACTGTCTTGTCCTAGGCAAACAGAACCAGTCCAAAAAGTAGAACCATGACTGACCTTTCAATGGTTATTGAATAGGATTGAGCTCAGATATAAATGTGTAGGATCTTACAAGAGTGTACCTTTCAAATGGTTCCTTAATATGCTTGACAGACATTTGTCTACATGAAATATTGGGCTCATTTTATTATTGTTTTTATTTTTTATTGTTTTTTTCTTTCATTTTATTACTTTTGCTTATTCTTTTGCTGTTTCTGACATTGTGCATTTCAGTATAACAACAAGACTTCTTTCTGCATTTTCTATGTTCACACTGTTTGCAGTGATCATTTTCATTTGGTCCTGCCCATCCTTACCTGCATGTGTTTTGCATGCATCTTTTCAGGGGGACATTAGGCAGAATTGGGCAGAAACATCCATGTTTCAACTCTTGTATATTTTTTAACTTTTTGATCAAATCTTTTTTCTTTTACAAACACCTTGTTAGAATAGTTATGAATAAAATGTATACAAAATTAGAAGATGTATTTATATGTAGATTACCAGAGGCCCATATGGCTTTTTTTCAATTCCTTGCATATTTGGGACATTTAGGGTAAAAATTAATTAAGGAATTCATTAATATTCACACAATTAAGGAAAAAACTTGCCATATACAAATTTAGTAGGCATATTTTTGTTTATTAATGTAATTTGATTTGTCTCAATTTAACACCTTTCGAAACATGAACATTTGACATATACCTTGTTAACACAAATTGGTATTAAAAAAAACAACAACAAAAAAAAAACAACAAGAACTTAAGGGAGATAAATCAGATTGGTTTTGTAGGCATATGGAATATGGCCTGATTAGATTTACATCCCATTTTTCCAGTTTATTTTAAAATTATATTTTTTTTTTGTTTTGCTGTGCAGGCATGTATTTTACATATACAAATTTTTACATTTTTTCAAACTCTAGTGATCATAGACCAGAAGAGCTTATGGAATGGTTCGATGTCTGTCATCTGTCCATCTGTTAGCTCAAGCTTCTAGCCTCCTAAACTTCTCAAGCAACCTCCTAAACAACTCAAGTAAACTCCTAAACTACTCAAGCAACCTCCTAAACTACTTGGATGACTGTCATAAATTCTACACATATACTCATTGCAAGATGAAAATGGTCCTACTCACACCTCCATTATGGTCCTACTCACACCTCTATAATGGTCACCACAGTGGCTAGCTTGAAAATCTCGTTTTCATTACTCCTCCTTAATGGAAGGTCTTATCAACATGGCATTTTCACAAAAAGACTTCCTATGATGTCTAGTTTGTCATAAGTGAAAATGGAGTTTCTCTGACATTCAGTAAGGCTGCCACAGTGGCCATCTTGAGACTCTTGTTATCACAACTACTCCCGAATATAAAGTTATATTGATATTGGGTTTTGATTCAAGACATGTGATGATGTCCTAAATAAAAACTGATGTCAAACAGGACCACCATGGTGGCCATCTTGCGACTCTTGTTAATGCTAATCTTCCTGAATGAAAATTAACACTGTCATGTGGTTTTTCACAAGAAGACAAAATGAAAATGGTATCATCTGATCTCGAATATGAAAGTGAAAGTAGCTAGTTCTAAATAAAAACGATGCTAATCAGTTGATCGTTATAGTTGCATGAGCGACCATCTTGAAAATCTAGTTACTGTTTATTCACCCGAATGGATGATTGCACCAACATTGGGTTTTCACTAAAAGACTTCTTATGTTGTCTAGTTGGTCCTAAATGAAAATTGTGCTGATCTAATGTCTAATACGACTACTTCTGTGACCATTTTGAAAGTCTTGTTATATGCTAATCCTTCTTGTAAATGAAATGTAATACTGCCATGGGCTTTTCACCGTAAGACTTCTTACAGTGTATACTTTCCAATATGAAATTGGTGTGGATGTCATCTTGAAAATCTTGTTATCACTACTCCTGAAAGTATGATCATATTAAAATGGGCCTTTACCAAAACAACTTCTTATGTTCTTTTGGTTCTTATGAGGTTGGTTGGTCCTAATGGTACCATTCAAATATGCGTTATATCTGCCACAGTGGTCATCTTCAATGGTCCTAATGGTACCATTCAAATATAACGTTATATCTGCCAACAGTGATCATCTTGAAAATCTTTGTTACCACTGTTTCTCCTGAAGGAATGGTTATTATTAACATGAGTTTTCACTGATAAACTTCTTATGATGTCTAGTTGGTTGCTAATGAAAATGGTACTAATCTGACTTATAACATTACTGCCACAATTGCAATCTTGAAAACCTTGTTTTCACTACTTCTCCTAGATGGTTGATCCTATTGATATTGTGCTTTTGCCAAGAGTTCTTGTGATGCCTGAATGTTACTAAATAAAAATTGTGCCAAGCTGCCATCGGTCTTCCCCACCATAGCATCCATCCTGAAATTCATATTGTTGCTCCTCCAAAACGGACAATCATGTCAACCTGGCGTTTCCACTTAAAGGCTTCTTAAGATGTCTTGTTGGGATTAAATGGGAATAAAAGTTGATTTCAGCTTGTCTACCACAGCATGTAATTTGAAAATCTTTTGTTGCTGAATAATATCAGAGGTAGTTCCAGCTATCCACGGTTAAAAGGAAGAAAGGGTCTTATCTTGAATTCTGTGAAATTCTTATCAGCCAGTAGAGATCAGTCCCTTAAAATATATTTCGCATCAGGATACGTCTTGAAATATTTTATAAATATATGTCACTCTCCACAGCTGCTTCTTTTATTAGTGCAAGTGACATGCTGTCAGAATTGGTTTTTGAAAAAAAAACAGCATTGGCCCATTACTCAATATACAAAAATATAACATTTGTCCACTGGAAGTCTGATCTGGTGTAGTTTGTAAATCTACAAGACACTCATTCTGAATTTCATATTCACGTGTATGTGTTTACTTTAGTCAGAAATAATATTCCAGTGTTCCAACTTTTAGCTTTTATATATTGCCTTATAATAAAGTATAGCGTTCTTAAATATTGTCTTCTATGCATGCAGTAAGAGACTTACAGTTATGATGTTAACGTCACCAATGGTTTTCTTTGAATAAAAAGTCTCAGAAAAAAAAAAACTTTTTCTCATAGTCTTATTATTTTTTTAGTAGATCGGACCAATACTTGTATATCTAACCAGTACATGCACATCGGACCAGTAGATGTACATTTGACCAGTACATGTATATCAGTCCAGTAGATGTACATCGGTCCAATACATTTACCAATCAGAGACCAAGAAGTTTATCTTCGCACATCACAAATCTTTGTAGATGTTAAAAAAAAATTTAACATGTGGGTTGGTTTATCATGTACTCAGTAATGATTCTCATGTTGTATGCTCGGTGATGTCAAATGAGCATACGTAACAACTAACAGAGGCAAGAGTTTTGTCATAGGATGTATCCTGTGATGAAAGTTCCATATGAAAAATGTACCTGATTATCACATGATTGTAGTCTATATAATGATATTTGACTTTGTATTTTAAAGGTTCTTATCGTTTTGGTTTTGTTTTGTTTTTAGGTTTGTACGACATTTTTCTAAATACCTCAGCTTCCCCAGGACTATATACTCATGACGACCTTGATGTGCATTGAATTTGTTATGAATCAAACCTATTAATCGTGACGTTCTTCAAATACTTTACCCGATCGTAATACCTTAGAAGACCTACAACTACCTCGCAAAACCAAACCTTTAAGATCAAACGTTTTAGCTAAAAAGGCTAACAATTATCATCCCAGCTAAGTGACAATTCATTAGTGATCTCCCATTCATGCCGATATTAGCGTCAAATCCCGGGAATTCATCTGCCGCTCGTGCTGAGAAGCACGCTTTCTACTGAGAGAAAGGCCTCACAAAATCCATACAAGTTGTTCGTAAGTTTTCTAACTTAGAACAATCTGGAGAAGTTTCATCTTCGAAGGGAAGTGTACTTCATCTATAAAGGGGTAGATACTATAGAGTTGTTTTCAGACCATAAACATGCAAAACCTGCCTCACCCCTAATCCTTAAATATGTATGTGAGTTTTATCAAGAACCGCTTGTAATAATGTAAATTACGAGTTACAGTCTATAGTTTACATCTCGGCTGTGGTACCTCCATTAATGAATTATACACGAGTAAGCTAAACAATCCAATCATGCATAGTGTCGATGTGTG
>QKMX01060454.1:0-10087 GCA_003401595.1 Venustaconcha ellipsiformis | reverse complement strand
TGGCGTTAAGCCCCAAAACAACAACAAAACAACAACAATATCAAGAAGAAGCAGCACAACTGATAATGCCCGACAGGTACATCACTTTGATATGTAAATGTCTACAATCATACAATACCTTGAATCCTATCCTGACAACTAGATTTGGAAACAGACTAGTACTGAAGCAGTTTCCGTAGACTGCATAGACAGTCCATGAATAAAATGAGATCCTTTGCATGCCTGCATCAAAAGAATATAAAAGATACATCTTGAACTTAACTCCATACTATTACACAAGATAACATTTGCTACATATTTATGTATTTTGTTAATGTAATTTTATTAAACAAAACTGATTTAATATGTGGACAAATAATTATGCAGATGAAGAAAGGATTAATTAGATGCCACTTAATTGATTAAAAATCAATCAGAACATGCTGATATTATATAACAGAAAAAGCTTAGCTTTCTTTGGTTTTCAGCCATACTTAAATCACCATCATTCTGAAGCAACTTGGGCCTTTCCCATCACCCAACTGTTTTTTGTTGTTTTAATTTTTTTACGTAAAAAAAATTCTGGCTGAATAAAGCTGAGATCAGCTTTTGTAAATAGATTCAACACCAAAATATTCTTTATTTTGACACCCACCTCTTCCCTACCATCAAATCAACTAACAATCTTGTGACTTTACAAAACATAGAAAACTACAAGGGGACATCAGCTGTGAGCCTAAGAGAAAAAAAATTTTTTTTCACTGACAACAATCTGAACAATGACAACAGAATCGTCTATGTTCAAAGACTGACATTAAAAGGAACTCAGATATGGTTATGTATTGTGATTGGGAAAAATTAGTGACTTAATACATACACTTGAAGCAATTTTATACAAACCACAGAACTGTTATAGCATTATTGATAAATCATGAATTCTCTCTGAACTTTTCAGCCAGACACTGTTTTATTGTACCAATTTTTGCGGAATTATTATTTCAATAATACAAATAATACCCTTTTAACGGACCAACTTAACTGTCACATCAAAGTAACAAGTTAATATTCTATGCTGCACTGGCATTAAAAAAATATCATTTTTAATGTACCACTATAAAAATTAAATGTGAACCAATAAACATTTTCTTGTTTTCCAAACATAATAACCACTAAACATTCCATTCACTTTCATATTTTCTGAAGAAAAGAACAAACTGGCTTAGACATTTTTGGATTACAAAGAAAAGAAATCTTTATGTCTACGGCGCAATGAGACATTCTACATAAACTTACAGAGTGAAACCATAACAAATCCCCGTAATTTTCTCTTATCTTGTAGCTGTGGATGCAATTTGATTAAATATAAATATAATTTTAAAAGGTAACAATTTATATCATAATCCTATTGAAACAAATTTCTTAAAAGAATAGGACCTATCAAAAAAGTTTCTTAAAGAAACTTTCCTATGAAGTATACTATCCAAACAACACAGAACCTGGCATGGTAATGCACCACTATGTTCTAATGCTCTAACAAATTAGACAGACTCTGATCTGACAGCACATTGTGCAACAGCAGATCTGGTTCTATGCAGGTTTTGCTTTGTGTTGACTTGTAAGCATGAATAAACAGTATATTTCATGTTAATACTTGAAAACAAGGTCTGGTGTCACTTTGTATATATAATTAAGTAAAATTATAGAAGATTTATTCCAGTGATGATGGGGAAATTATGCCAATTAAGTTGGTGTATTACTACTGTATGTAGCAGATGTCTACAAGGTTCATATAGCCTGCCATTTCCAACAACGACAAATTATAAGAAATGTCAAGGGGGGAGGGTAATTATTCAATATCATCCAGTAGTGGGAATAGTCACCAATGAACAATATTAAGCTTTTTAATGTTAAGATATACATGAATCTAACTTTTTACTCTGAGTAAATTCAACATCAGTTTTATGACAGAATGTCATCAAAATGCAATACAAATATCTTTTTTCTTCATGAGTAGGGTGCTTCCAAAACTGAAATATGTTTAAAAATAAGCAAGATAATGAAATTTCGACAGATTTGAAACATAACAAAGATATATACTTAAGTGAATCAAACAGTTCAACAAGTGAAGAACAAAATGAACAATTTGTAAAAATGAATTAAACATACTCTCAAAGCACATCACCAAGAGTACATACACATAAACAAAAAAAGAGAGCAAAAATATAAAAGAATAAGAACTGACCCAAATAGAGGTGGTGAATCTTACCTAAGAAATACACCACAAAAAAGAATCTGAAAGAAACTATGGGATGAACTGCAAAAAAATGAATTATTTAAAGAGCTGTGATGGATCAACAGCCCTCATACAAAGGTTATCACAGTAAAGACATACAGTGTTCTAATGAACAAGCTGAGGTTTATTCAAAACCTCAAATGATCGAAAGAAGAAAAAAAAAAACATAGGAATAATAAACATTAAAATGAGAAAATAAGACCAAAAATGGTAAACTCTGAAAATAACTGCAACCAGTAAAATATCAATAAAGTATTTAGAATTTAAGAATATACAAGGATATAAAATTGGCTTTGATTAATTAATTAACAAAAAATGGTAAATTTAAAGCAATAAATATTCTACAAAGGAGTTGACACTCTACTGGAATTAAAAATGTGTGTATGTGTGTGTGTGTGTGTGTGTGCACGCACGCTCTTTTAACATGGCATGCAATTTGTTCATGAATTTAATTGGTCATATGAGGTACTGTTTCAGTTATGCCACAAACTGGTGACATTAGTTACATCTAGTGCATATTGACCTCAATTGTATATATAGAATGTGATATCAGCCTAAATGTGAATTCTTCACTAATCTAACCTTTATTTCTCATAAATGAGACAAGCCACTAGATGAAGAATAGGACACAAGTCTAAATGCAGTCTGAGACATATGCAAGGTCTGTACTAGAAGTGCAATTACAGGATTCACTGGAATTCCAGATATTGTGATACAAAATCAACTAAATGTACACAAATTGTGCACCAAACTCAATCAAATGCATGCAAATTGTGCATAATAATTCCAGGCACTACCTTTGATTGGTCCATCCAGTTCAGTTGGTGGAGAGTTGGACTCATAATTCAAGGGTTGTGGGTTTGATACCCACTCATGCCAGCCCAGGTTAGCTGCTTTGTTTTGTTTTTTATAAAGGCACTTAGCTCCAGTTTCCATAACATGATATAGCCAATAATGTATTAAAAGTGCAGTTAAAACCAAAACAAACAAAAATGTTCATTTAGTAAATCTGTCACAAACTAAACAGGGCATGTCTGATTTTTAAATCATTAGCTAAACTTGGATCTCATCAATCATATCCCTTTATTGCTTTGAGAACAATGATGATTTCATCAGCACTAGTCCAAATTTTTTACCAAACTGGTTGTTTCTTGACATGAGGGTGGTTATTATATTAATCCAACAATGGTATGTTCATTTTCAGGTTATCTAAATCACATCAGAACAAATTTGGTCGTCAGATATTTCAAATTTTTGTATACATTTATGGACCAAGCAACTGGAAATATCATAACTTTTTCTATTTATTTAATTAGAATTTCATTTGCAAACAATTATATTCACTCAAAGGATATGACTACCTAGTGTGTGCTTGTACAGACAGACCAACACACAAGACTGCATGGTTAGGACCAACACAGCTAAATCTGGTTTCACACTAAGTATAAAATGTACATTGATAATAATTAAAAATATATCAAGACTAGATTTAAAAAAAGATAATGAAAAGATTGTAAATGTTGCAAAACGCATACTAGAAAAGGTGATAAAAATAACTACCATCCTAGGGATAAATACAATGTAACTCATGATTTACTGTCTTGATCCAGAGGCATAACCTGTTAACAAGAAGGTTAAGATTAAAAGTTACTTGGTTAATTGGAAAATAAACTGGCATAATATTTTAATTAACAAGTTTACTGCAGTGCCAACCTACTTTTGGAAAGCCTCTGAAAAAATTCTTTCAATATTTGTTTTCATTCTTTTTACCAGTATTTCTTACCAATATGTTATTGAAAAATTAAGAGAAGTAGAAGACTGTACATTCAAGGAGTGTTAAAATCCTAAAATAAAATTGGATCAGCAACAAAACAGATTGGCACTGCAAGAGGTTGAAGACCAAATAAAAACAGACATTGTGTTTGTTACTTTTGAAGTTAACTACAAACTGTATGAATTATGTACTTATTTCTTTTTCCTTAAATATGCATGTAGATAATAACCAGAAAGAGAAAGAAACACAAATGGGACAGACTTATTTCCATCTATTGTTAAAGGCTTGAGAAAACAATATTTAAACACATATGCTGGCCTTGTATTCATTTGACAAAAGGCTTTTTCAAATGTTTTTTTTTAAATTACGTTTCATTGTAGTGACTGACATTGCACTGGAAACAGCTGTATGGCATTCTATTTCAGTTACATCTAGTGATAAAAAAAATGTTATTTAAATTGAATGAGAGATCACAAGATCTCAACAAAATGTGCCTGCTTGTTTGGCTTCAGTCATTGGGATGCTATGAGAAACAAAAGTTTGTCAGGGCTTGCTAAATGTGATTATAAAATTATTTCCAAGTAAAAGCTGGGTTAATGCTTATCTAATACATGTTGGGTCTTTCCTTTATTTTCAAGAAGTCATGTCAACATTAAATTCAATGTAAATTTGATTCATTATATCTAAACCAAACTAAAATACTATCAATGGACTATGAAATGAAACAAGCCTCTGAAGGCTATGAAGCATGGAACCTGACCTTACTATACTGTTTCATACCGATGCATTAAAAAAGATACTTAAAACTTTATTCAATTAGAATTCGAAAAGCATGTCTGGTTGAGGTTCACTTTGTTACATATCATATTCCTCAAAGCAAGCTAATAAAGCTTGCTTACGTTACTTTTAGTTCTTACACTGTAGATTAAGTTATTGGCATGCACTCATAACAGTGGTCCACCATATTTTGAGGCTTCTGCTGTTGCAATTTCAAGATTTGTATATCTAATAATTATTATTATTATTATTATAGTTCAATTTAATTTTTAGTGAAAGTGTGTTTTTTTTTAAACTTTATGAAGCTCTGTGCATTATCAAAGAGGACTTAATTCAATAAATTACCTTGTGCAGACCAATTTTTCATATTCAGTCCCAAATGATCACCTCATTCAGTAATGGATCTTTTCCTATACATAAATAATAAATGAAATGAACAACATGCTCCCAATAGCCCTATTTCCACACTACTGGATTGACTTTTCTCAGACTTGATGTTGACATATCAGCAACTGCAAATGCTCTCTACAGTGTAAATCCACTTCAAAATAGTACTAACTATGACAGTAATGCACAATCAATGATAGGTCCCACTAAAATCATAACATCATAACAAATTAATATTCATTGTATTTGGTCAACCGTGAACTATGGCTAACCATGCATACTAACACAGAACCTAATGTACTCCAAACTCTGCAAGATGGGCATAGCATATGCAGCTGTATACATCTATCAGCTTCAAACCAAAATAAAAGTTATGGGAAGAACAGCCAACTCTCTAACAAGACTTTACATGATGCAGCTGTCATCCAAATCCTTATCTCCATTAATGATTAAGCACCATGTCTCTAGGCCAGGCAACTTGCTCCCTTTTGTAGTGCATGATAGCCCTGTAGTTGTTCATACATGTAACTTACTCAAAATTGAGTCTGGATCACACACAGACAAGTAATGAGCCGAAGAACTTGAACATGGTATCTATAACCTTGGAAGAAAATGAAGTCAATAAAGATGTTATCTGTTTCATTGGGTATAAAATTTGAAAGGAAGCAGCAGCAGTGGAAAGGAATTGTCAGATCCTATAGGGATCTTATATATCTCAGATCTATTGTAGAAGCTGTACTATGGGACATATTAGGCTCTGCAATAAATAACATAATCTAGCATTGATTGTTCCTTTCATGACCACTTCTTTATGGTGGTCTACATTTCATTCACAGCATCAATTTGCACCCAAATCTGCAGATCCAACTCCTGCAAATTATCAACAACAAAACAAGAAAGCCAGGACCATATATTTATCTATCTGGCACAAAAATCTCCTTCTGAGTGTAATTGTGAAACTTTGGCCTTTTCCTGTGGCTGGTTTTGGCACTTTTATCCCACATAAGGTAATGAGCAGGAAGTTAAAAGCTGAATTTCATAGGGCCTCTGATATTCCTAAGCACAGTGTCATTTCTGTCAAAAGTTATATGGAAATAACCAAATTACTAAGCCCTTGGATAACTTTCTACTACATGTTTCCCAGATATTCATAATTATAAAATACTATTTAAAAAAAAAAAAAATGAATATAAAATGAGAATTCAAATGACTGCATTTTAGGTACTTTTTATACCCACTTACAAGTTGAGTCAAACTACAAACTTCACATATCCAGATCTGCAATTGCATAATGCACCAGCAGATCTAGGTTGATGCACTTCATTAACAGTAATCAGTAGCACAAACAACACAGACTCTGATCTGCCAGCATGCACCAGGATTGCAATCCAGTGGCATCAGCATAAAAAAAACCCTGCAAACATGCACAATATATCAAAGACCTGTGGCAAAGGTATGATAACTGCGAAGCAAAGGGCACAAGTGGGCCTGAGATTGGTCATCTAACCTGATATCTGCCAAACAGCCCAAAGCAAGAGCAGCTGACCAAGAAAATCTGGTTCAGTGTGATGCTTTCTGTTTAAGTTTCCAATGCTACTGATGCACATGTTATAAAAACTATTGCTTCATTGTTTCTTTATATTTTTCAAATTTGGCCAAACTGTGCTGTGTTATATATTTCAAGCAATGGCAGCCATATTTTATGGCAGATATGCACAATTTTGAAATTCCTTCATGATAGGACCATTTGGTCAGATTCTGTTGAGCAGCTGTGAAAGGGAATTTAAAGATTTTATAGTTTCATAAATCAAATTCATATTTAACAGTAGATCTGTGCCACATATATAAGCCCTTAATACCAGGATGTTCTCTGACAAATCTGCTCAAATTCACCTGAATGGTTTTTGAACGGAAGTCATTTAAAGAGTCTGCTCTGCCGTTTTTCACGACAAGTCATTTTAATAGTTTTAGCACAGTTAATAGCCAACTGATATTAATTGTATAAATCTGAAAGCCCTTTCTATTACAATGCTTTCTGTCAAATTAGATTTTATTCTACAAAGGTTTTTAAAATTCTGTTAAAAGGATTTTACATTTTTAGCATATGGCAGCCATTATCTTATGGCAGATTGTACTTATATGAAAAGAAATTGGAAAGACATTTGCACCAGCATGCTTTCTATAAAATTTGTGCTTTTGAGAAGTTGTGCATAGCTACTGTTAGCATATTATGCATGATGTGCAACAGATGAAACAGAATGGACCAAGAGGCCTGCCATATTCTCACCTTGCCTTATGGCTAGGTACTCTACAGATGTACAGTCAATGAACTGGCCTTAATAAATTGGCCATGGTCCAATGATGTTACATGAAGTCATGCCATGCATAATTCAACTGGTATATAAGAAAATACTGTCAAATATTTTAAGAATAGATCTGTCTAACATTGCAAGCAAAGAACAATGCCAATTAATTGCCATTTGTTGAAAACATAAGGAGTATTCCTTTTGAATGAGACTGATATCATTAAAAGTATAACATATTTATAGTCAGGTTCCATGCTGTTCTGGTATCCATTTCTCTTTCAAGTAGTACAATTTAGATATTTTTTAAAACATAGTTTCCATAGCTGCATATCTCTGGACTTCTTATTACACGCTCCCCCACCATCATCATCCCAAGAATTTTAAGCCAAATCTATTATAATGTTACATATCCTTCTGCTATGGTTGTTCGTATCAAGTTCAGGCAAAAAATACTCAAACTTGTCATGGTAATTTTGCACATTTTTTGTTTTTATATTCAGCCTTTGACTCCCTCCCATCAACTCAATGGGAGGGGTGGAAAAATAATACCCTCCCTCCCTCTAAGATGATAAACACCCATATGCATAAGTGTGGTGAATTTCCATTCAGCAGTTTAACAAGAGATAGGTTTTTTTGACAAATGAACAATAGATTAACATATGTTGGGTATTGCAAATGTTGCTCTCCACCACCTCACCACACCCAAATATGGAGATAATAAATGGCAGCAGAAAATGTTCATATGACCTTGTATCTGCTTGAACATGTGCAATTTTGTACTGGAAAATTGTGAGACCCTTAACATACCTTTTATTAAAATCTTGAGTGAATTATCCCTCCAGTGTGAACACACTAACACAAAAGGCTTCATTTACAGTCCTTTTAAGAACTTTTATGGGACAAAAGGTGGTGCATTCTAAACTTATCATTTTCAAACTGCCCTTTAACTAAACTGAGAAGACAGCATTGCTGTCACTTCTGTATGCAATTTGGAGGGAAGCTATTACACAATCACCTGTTGAAGACAGAAGGCAATTGCCTGATATAAGGTCTACTGATGGTCTAATGAAGTTCAAGTTAATTCAATCAACTGCAAATTTCATAGGCTTTGACAAGGAAATGGTGGCAGTATCCAGAGGGAATAACCATGAACCAGCCTGGATTAAAATGTCAGCTAGACAATAATTTGGACTGGTTTTATGTACATGAGGCAGCAGTCCAAATTAAATTGCCAAACACAGCTGTGTAGTTTGTATTGATGGCTTACTGTTGTTCTTTTCTAGCTGGAATGTTGTCACTGATACCAATTTACTTGTTGGGAGCATCATTATGTTATCTTCTACCAGATAAAGTAATGGGATACATTTTGTATCTATATCCTATATTAATACAAACATCTTTTCTCATTTTTCAAATTATGATGAATACATGTCATAATCATATAGCATTGGTATATGCACAGCTTTTACTGCTTTCAATCAAAAGGGACAACTGTTTGCTTTCACATGCTCAACATAATATGGGAGGCACAATTCATCAATATTGCTCATTTTGCTCTAAGTTTTTTGTTGTTTTTTTTTTGTCTCTGGTAAAATTGTCAACCTAAGCCAACTCCCTGCCATTATCTTATTTCGTGGAGCAAGATAACAAAGAAAAATAGAAAGCAGCAGATTAAATGATCATTCAACATGTGTTAAGTATGCATCAACACACACACACACGCACACACAGATAAAATCTCGCATATATTCAACCTCTCCTTGAGATTTAAACAGTTTTATCTGTTCCAAAAAGCACACATTTATCACTGATTGTATTTATGATTCCTTGTGAGACTATTTTTTTCAACAGAAGGTGCAACAAAATTATATTTCATTCTAGAGGAAATTCATCACACAAAGTACAATATGATAGAACAGGGTCTCCTATATATGCAGTTAATATGACAAACAAGTTCACTTGGTAGTCACCCCATGCCCATGCCCAAACATGAAATAGGACTGATTTCTGTGAGGCATTGAAGTTGGGGATATCTCCTGGATAAATCCTATTTTGCATGTCATAATTTGCATATGGACTATAAATGGGATCTCCTGCAGACATTTGCTGTTAGATACTGACACTAGAAATAGCTACAAGCCCAACACAAAAGAGGGAAAAAAATAAGAAGGATGTACATGTAGAGTCCACATAGACAGAATTACTGTAAAATGTCTTCACTTCATGCAGATTCATCAAAAATATGAAGAAAAACAATCTAATGTGGAGTTTAAGAAATACAAGCAAATGAAAAGATTTAACAAAAACCTAATAAGTATAAACTTTCTATTGAGACTGGCCAGAAGGTAGAAAAGGCAAAATGTAGAATGAACTATCCTAGCTTCAAAATGATTCATGCCTAGTATGATGAAACTCTATCATGAGGGTTTAGGAAATACAAGCAGATGAACAAACTTTAACCAAAACTTTTACTGCTGAAGAAACCACTAACAGTGTAACAGTGTTTATTATCTCAACATGGACTGAGCAAAAAAGAACTTTTTGTTTGTTGTTTGTTGTTGTTGGGCTTAA
>QKMX01060427.1:0-14294 GCA_003401595.1 Venustaconcha ellipsiformis | reverse complement strand
TTTCTTTGTGTTACTTTGAACGAGCCGATACGTAACACAGCATACATTAGTTCTGGTGACAATTGTCGAGTTATAATATCAACAGTTAGCTTCAGTTGATTAACTATATACAGTCATTCTGGTGATAAAGTATTCGCGTAATCATTTAGTTGTCTCAATGACCTCTAAATTTATCAGCTCTGCAAAGTTTGAACCCCACCAACGCATTATACAATGGATTTTGTGTCAGATAAATAGGGGTTTTGTGAGTTATAAATTTGGCCAGTAGAAAAATTACTGCTCTCTCAAACTACATGAAGCCGTATTAAGTCTTGTAAAATACTTAAAGAACTATTGCAAGAAAAATTGGAAAAGCAGTTGCTATAATGATTTGAGAAATAATGTACCGAAAATCCATTTGTAGTTTTCTTTCTTTATTTCCTAATCATGATAATAGTTAACATTTATTTAAAGATTATGTCTGATTCCTTTAGGTTGTCTGTCAACAAATGATTAGTGACTAGGAGTCCAAACGCTTAAAACTATATGAAAACCTATCCGGTATTTTAATCGGTTTATGAAACTACCATATCAAAAAACCCGAGTACCCAGCACTACCTCAAAACCAAATATAAACGGGATAAATAAAACTGTGCATACTTTTTCATGTTTTTCTTTTACATTCTATTAGGTCCGAAATTCCAGAAAGTTTGATGCAAGGTGAGATTTTGAAGTTGAAAGTCGCAACACATATAATAAGTTCATTTGGTGACCATAGACTGGATCCAGGTCAGAAACAGGCTTTAAAGATAATTGTCCGGAAAGGTGTATTTAGATAACTATGTAAATTTTTATAATCAGCTTTCCACACGTTTCAATTTCGAAAACATTTGTCAAATTTAGCTGAATTCAGATCAGTGGTAATTACTGATACTAAAGCAAAGAGGTCAAAATTCAAGACATTTCGTAACAAAGAAAAAATAACAAAAATAAATAATAGAAAACACAATTGTTATATCAAGTGAAATGGTCATCAATGACATCATAATCACATTTTATCTTATGTGCAACAAGTCAACACTTACTGCATCATCGAATACTTTAAGTGAGTTCCCGTTTTCTGCACTAATTGCATTTTTATAACTAGGTTAGCTAGACTGGCATGGGTAATATTCGTTTCAGAAATAAATGTTTCGACCTTTGAGTGACCTGACAGTTTTGATGAATGTGGTCTTTAATATTCTATATAACGATACGTATTTTTGCTATATAAGGTTTCAGCCTGTCTCGTTGGAAAATACAAGATTTTTAGTCAGTCTCTAACATGTAATACAAAATCCAGGTTGTGTTTTAAAGAGCTTTTCCTGAGAATGTAGGTTCATTAAGGACAGTCATTTCAAGATAGGTTGATTTTGCCTCAGCGTGTGAGCGAGATAATCCATTGTACTGGGTCAGTTTGGCAACAAGATATTTTGTTTCTTCATTACACTGTGTGTGCGTGCTTTGGTTCCATATTACTGACTAGAACTTCCTTCTGTTATCTCTCTGCAGTAAACTTTACCGTTAATCACAATGTATTCAGGGTTGACGTGACTGTTATTTTTGAGTGCGAACTGCTGTCGGAAACTGCTTCCTAGCGACGTCATCATTGTGCTATTATATCGAAAACGTTGAAGTTCTATATCATTTGACGACTTTATTGCACCACACGTACAACAATGCATTACGCCCAGGAAACCGTTTCTGAACTTGGCATTCATCCAACAATATATGATAGGGTTATACATACTATTACTCATGGCTAACCAATGAAAAACCATCCACATTATATTCATTCCTTCGGTGTTATAAAACGAATTGTCTATGTCACCGGCGATGTTGATGACGTGAAGTGGCAGCCAACAAATAGCGTAGATTATTACTACCGTAATCATCATCTTGATTATCTGTAATCAGAGATATAGAAGAATAAAAAAGAACTTCATTAAACCTTACCTGTGTTAAATATAAATATAATGAAATATTAATATGTAAACACATAATAATACATACGTTCATACTAGATGTCTGCAACGGAGGAGAGCATTAGAAATTCGTATCTACGTCACTTATAATCGTGCTTATCAGTGTTGAACAGCGATGGGAAATATCTGTAATATTCATCGTGTAAGCATCGTCTTTTATCACATTATTCTCTACTCCAATCATGGTGCAAACTAGCTGGGAAAAGTGTCTGATTTCCATCTTTCAGGATCTTCAAGATTAGTATCAACAGCAGCCTACTGACCAACTAAAACATGGAACGATTTTAGTTATTGTACTGCAAACAATCTATTTTGCAAATATCAACCAATCTACATGAATGAATATGAAGAACGGTTCGAGTTATTGTAATTGCAATTAGGACGTTCTGCACATGTTGACCAGGTTACATGACATGAAATTGTATAACGGTTTCGAGTTGAAAAAGACAATTGTGATAATTTGATTCTTAAGCTTCTCTTCTTGTCATTTATAAAAGGAGAATCAATTGTTCATCAAACTTATATCGTAAACTATATAACTACTTTCCGTATGTCTAGTTTAATCTTAGAGATAAAAAATGTCAATATTTTACCTGTTCACATTTGCATGCAATCCGTATTCAGTTCACAATTTTGACGCTGTATATCAATTTTTCGAAGTTCTCATACTACGATTAAACGTCCTTTAATGTGAATAATGAATAGACTTAATTTTATGATACTCCTTAATGTTCAATGACTGTTTACACTGAATATACCTAATTTTTAAGATTTTTCTTAATGCATAGTTAGCGTTACACTGAATAAAACTATTTTTTACGATCTTCCTCAGTGTTTAATTAGCGTTTGCACTGAATAGACCTAATTTATATGATCTACATTACTCCTCTATAGTGTTCAATTATCGTTTTGCTCTTTTAAGGCTGCGTCAGTACAATCTGCCGTTGTGACTTCAATCCTCAGTTTTCGCTCATTACAACAATTTCTACCCTTAAAATGGGAATTGTGCAAGAGGCACAAATCGTTGCTATTGTTAATCATGCCCCGATTGATTTGATAAATTCTTTTAATCCTGCACAAAGCTACTAGAACCGCAAATATTTTTCTGCAGTCAGCATTAAAAAGTCAATTTGATTATTCCACAAACTAACAGTTGCTTGACTTTTTTGACATTAGTACAACAAATAAAATGTCTTTTGCTAGGACTGTATTGTCAAATGAATGTTACATAGCGTTCAGTCACCAAATCCGCGTGGGAAAGACTTAAAGGACGGGAATAATTATCGAAAAGTCTGCGGTTCCAAACCCGGTTGAGGTATAAAGCCTTGCACATAAAAGGGGTAGACAGTTACATAATTACAGATTATTTTTAAAAAAATGATTTAGGTTCAGGGCATTTTGTGTGTTATAAGTCATAAGACTGTGTGTATATAATGAAGACAAAGTAAACAATTATTCATTCCTATTTTAATATCACTTTTTTGAATCACTTTTAGTTGTAATCAGTATTTATTTTAGAGGAATTGTTAATTCAAGTTATTAATTGGAATTACAAAGTGCTCATGTACATTCTGGGATTATTGTAAATTAATTCAAACATATGATGGATCATATCATTGTGATGCAACTTGACTATTAGTATTTAAGCACATGCCGGACCATTTATACAACAGAACATTCAAGAACTGGAATTAATACTGGCCACTGCACGTTTGGACTTGTGATATAATTTTTAGGATTGTTTCGGATTTAATTAGCAAACCTGCAAGTTCCTTTAAAATGTCACTTTGTACTCTAGGGAAATAATTAATTTATTAAATTTTATCAAACCTGTTGGTTCTGCTTTTTCTGTTACTTAATTGAAGATCATAGTGTCGTAACTGACTACAATCTTTTCTAAAAGCACGTCCTAGACTACAGTACAATAAGAGATTAGTGTTGCCTCTGCAAATTGTGTTGAAAAATATTATTGTTTTACTCTACATTTGTCTTCTAGTCACATTATCATTTATTACACAGGGTCAAAATATGTGGCAATATAAGTTGGATCTTCGTAATCATTGTTCAGAGTTCAAACTTTTGTCCGTTTTAGGTTGGTGTGTTGCCAAGTTTAATTGTAATTTTATAGAAAGTGAATTGAATAATTAGTTCTCTAACATCTCCAATATCCACAGTGCACCACAATTCAAGATCTTCTTCAAACTCATGTTGACAATTGTAACTGCAGATTTAAGAGTTCTATAGTTATTAGAAAATAACGTGCCAAAGTCAAGTCAAGGAGGATCTTTAGTTTTTTTAAATTAACACTGTCATCGTTTTCATTTTCAATTTGTTTACCTTTATTTATTTTGAAAGAAATTTAAAAAGTTAACATAATACAAATTTAAATTTCGATAAATAAAAACAGTTTATTCATGTTCTGAATGTTAAAAGGTTAAAGATTTGCCTGACCAAAAATAATGGAAACTTTGTTAAATGAATTGAATTCAAAAGGTGAAGAGAGGGAAGCAGAGAACATATAGATAATACTGCAATGACAGTAATTATAATTTCAGATTATTGCACAATAGAAAATGTTGAATTTTACAAGCACTGAAGCAAAGGTTTAAATCAGACACGAATTAAAATGTTCGAGTTATACCGAAGGTGGTTAAAGTTTGAGAAAGCTGAATCTGTTAGTGAAGATACGTCACAAATATACCCTGTCATTTCTTGGTATCCTTTGGCATTTCTGACCCTGGTCAAGATACGAACTGCGTTCAGTGGTATAACACTAGGTACATGATAGGTAGCGGAAACATATAAAAAGGACTACTTTATGGAAGGAGAGATTGTAACACAAAACATTTGTTGAATCTTTTAAGATTGATAATTTTGAACGTTTTTTTCGTAACCTGTTTTTCATTTATCAATTTTGTTGCATGGCAAGAAAATGCTATTGAATAACAACAAGTAAAAATCATTTGTTGCTAAAGGAATACATGTATCAACATTATATATTTTTATTAAACATTGTGTTCAAAATTTTGCGTCTTTGTTTTGATGGCCTCCTGAAATTGGCGTGTTTGAATATTATCAAACTTGCACTCAATGCAGACAGTCAACACTACTTTAATTGGCAAAAATGAAGTATTTCGTACAATCTGAACTAATGTAATTATAATACAGTTCATTCTTTGAAATAAATTGTTGATAGCAACAAGTTTGTTGATCAATGATATCACATGTAGATTACAAACCTTAACAGTAATTTGGAAACGCTAGCAGCTATAACGTTGTTAAGGATTTAATATGATTATTAATACTTTATTTTCATTTGTTTTTTTTAAACTTTTACATAGAAATATCTATCCGTTTACACTTTGTATGTTCTATTTATCAAAGCTTTGCCGATTTATGTTTATTTTCCTCAGATTTTCATGGAAGGAACACGTGCAGAGCACGAGTGTGGAAAGTAAAACAGTGAAATTAGTCAGATATCTACATTTGGAGGAAATTTGTATGAGGCGATATTGAAAAAGAATCAACTTGATTTTACATTTGAGACAATTACAACTAAGCGCAACGATAAAATAACTATGAAGAAAACTGAGTAATGATGTAACCACTTAAAAAATGTTGCTCTCGCTTTAGCTAATCTATGAAAAAGTTTAAAATGTGGTGGAGGAACACTTACCAGTAGAGAAATGAGAATTTGGTACATTATTTGTTTGAATGACATACTGTTTTCAGCTATTTTAGAACCGTGAAACGATTCGCCATTTTATTTCCAGATCACTTTTTCATGTTGCTACCATTCGTTATCTTCAACATTTTTAAAACAGTCATATTTCTTATTATACAGAGAATAAAATGTTTCGTAAAATATGTGTTATGTACCCTCTCCCATTAAAACTTGTGTATGTGTGTGCGTGATTGTGCGTGAGTTTGATGACATGTAACATATCGTAGAACATAACACAACATTTTATACAAATAACTTAATTTATCGAATTTCTGAAAACACAATATTGTGTTATCTCTGTCTTACACAATAACTTATGGCCGATTAATATTTCTTCCATGTATCTAGTGATATGATTTCGCAATACCGTCTAGTTTTGATGAGATATCAATGCAGTTAAATTAATGTTATTTTCTGTTTCGACGATGAGACTGCCAATGACTATATATTCACTTTGCAGTAATTTTATCAGAATGATCCTAAATGAAACATTTTATCTGTTACATCTCATTGTTGAAGTCATCACATACTATTCGTATGTTTCTATAGTTATATCCGGTACTCTGATTTAGCTAATATAAATATATGCTGAAGCTGAATTAATGCTTGCATAGTCAATAATCAATTGGAAACGTACTTAAAATAGATACCTTCAATTAGAGTCACTTATCCTCTCTCTTCGGCTGAAGCATTTGTTACGCAGCTATTACAGTGAGACTTCAGAAATATTACGCATCAAGCATGCGCGTGGTCTATATCGGGCAAGTAAGAAATTACTTTCTCGTTCACATTTCTACACAAATAAATCGTCATCCTTATATATATTTTATAAAGAAAAGCATTGGTAGTGTAGGAGAGAAGAATGTGAATTACCTTTCTCTTAGACTTTGCCATTCTTTGATCCCTTGTGCTAACAGCTTCCCCTGGTGTCTTTTTAATCCACAAAACAATGCTTATGCGACCGTAAGTAAACATAAGAACCAGCAATGGAATAAAATATTGTAAGAGTAGAAGAATCGAATTATAAATAGATTTCGCTGTGGTATTTTCCCATATTTCCTCACAAAATTCGGGGGCACTAGATACATTTACATAACGATGAACTCTTGATGTTACAGCTGTCGGCAGAGGGATCAAAACTGATAGCATCCAAATGAAAGTAATGACTATGCACGCTTGTTTCTTTGTCATTTTCGGTCTTAAGGGATAGACGATGGCGAAGTATCTGTCCAGGCTAATTGAAACGAGAGTAAAGGAGCTCATAAAGACAGTAACCACTTGAAGAAATGTAACTACCGGACATAGAACGGCTCCAAAAGGCCAGGAATTAATGATTAAATTTGCAACAAAAGTAAAAGGAATGCACAGAACCGCCATTAGAAGATCACTCATAGCAAGACTAACGATGAAGAAATTCATAACTGTGCGCATGCGCCTGGCGCGGAAAACGATGAAGCAGACGATACTGTTTCCACCCACAGAGAAGATGATGATCACGCTGTACATGGTTATAATTATGGCTTTCTGGTAAGCAGGTATCACGAGTGGGGTATATAAAGTTCCCTCACTTAAGCTAGAATTGCTATAATCCATTGTCGAACACACTTCGAACTGTATATTAGACATAATAGTTACATCAGTGATTGAAACGATGCAACAAAATTTAGTTTAACCTGTCGGAAGAGATGGAGCAATTCCCGTACAAATTGCAATCGACCAAATCGCCGTGCCATTCATTATTCCACAAAACTCACTCAAATACAGCGAGTTTTGTTGTAAATTGCTCTATTTAAGTACTTCTATGTAGTATTGATGTACACTCAATATATATATTTTATAGTAGTCAAGAAACTTTTCTATTAATGGATTCTGTCTACACAGCATTTTGAGCAGAACATCTTCGGAGTGACATATCATAAAGCGATTAACATTCAAAATGAAGCACATTTTCTCTTATAGCAAAGGTCTTCTGATCTACGACATTCGTGGGTCTTGGTCCATGACAATTTGTTTTAGTTGTAAGCATTTCTCCTGTGCTGTTACACTGAACTTTTTAATGTTACAATATCAAGCTTCCTCTTCAAACATCATTTCCATCCCTCTCGGATAATGAGTGACTCTTATGTCTTGTTCATGGGCGACATTTGTCTGCAATAGAAAGGGCGAGTGTAGATAACAATGTTAGATTTGCTTCTTTTACGTCTCAATTTGATTGAAAATTATAACGTTATATTGATATTATTTTCTTCATACAGAATAAAAAACGACGCTGGGGATTTCTTGAATGGGACTAGAAATTTGCTGATATTATACCAATGGTCCCTTCTTGCAAAGCAACTACGTACAACTTTATGCTGAATTTCTCCTGCATAGTGCCATGCAAATCGAGGAATAAACAATAATTCTTAACAAAATTTAAAAAGGTATTATAAACACTGAAAGCATAGTGTAAAAATTAAAGTTTTCCACGTTTGCTTTCAGGTGTCTGTCGATCATTCTTCATGTATTAGAGAGTTCGCAGAACAACATCCTGTTCTGACATATGTGCTTTTTAAAATTTCGCTAGAATTCTTCATGTTGTGACTGCTTTAATCTTTGCTTCTATTATCAGAATCAATTTGACTGGAATCTGATACATTTTCATAATGACAATACTTATCTTGATCCGTGGTACCAGTTCCAATGTCTCATCTGTAAAAACAGTCAGTGGTGATGATACATACGTATACCAAAACTATGAAATATTTTGACAAACGTAGATTTAAAAACTAAAATAAATTTAAAGTCACTAAATCACTGGAGAACGAGTGCCATTTGTTCAAATATAATGAGCTGTCATGTTAATTTTAGAACCATATCGTAGCTTGTACGGTAATGATAAATATTGTGCATCGATATAAATTAAATACTTATTTATCTATCGTATACACTTCAATAAACCTAAATTATTTTGAGTATAACGTAATTTAAATTTTGGTTCTTCAGAGATTGCTATATTAACTAGATGTGCATAATTAGCAGATGAAAAGTAAAAATATTAGAGTAAGATGGTTTATGAAACTCGCTGCTAATGTTTATTCAGCTAGCCAAAAGTGTGATGGCTATAAATTTCATTTGATAGCTTAGATTTCCCCAGAAAGAGGAGGACAGCGATATGGAACTATAGTTAATGATATAAAGGAAATAGCTTCTTATTTAAGGTAGATTACTTAGTTCAACCAATTTATTTAATATCAACTCTTTCTGAACAGGTCAACAGATTCCCTAGCACATGTTAAACACGATCAGTTCATCTAACTCCTTGACAGTGAATCTTCGTTGAATATATACAATTCTTCAAGAATTTTGTTTATGTCCTGCTCGCAGAAAATCATGCACAAGAATTGAGCCTTTTCAAAATGTTCTGGTCAAACTAATCTTTGTTTTAAAAAATTTGAAGCTGCTTCCATTTCTCGCCACTGTAGAGCGTGATTTTTATAACATGTCTCGCTAAGGACCACCTTTCATTGCGTGACCCTAGGGCTGCAACCTAACATCCATTGGCTAAATTATGTATTCTTCTCTTAAGAATACATGGACAAAGTTTGATAGATACTAAAAATTGAAAATAAGAATGGAAATCTTGTATATTTTGCCTTTGATTCCCTCCCATGGACCATGTAGTAGCAGTGCAAAAGTCTCACTAATCTTGCCAATGATACTATTGGAGTTATTTACATAATAGCGTTAGCGAATTTTCAACCAATGGATTAGAAGATGCAGTTACATTCAGACATACGGTCTGACGGGGTATTTTAATATCCGCTCGCTAACGTAATGGATAAATACAGAATGGAATCGAATATCTGTAATAACTATAGTCAGAGTACTAACTTATTAATTCGTCACCGATGTATTTTTTTCTTCTTAAGTACGAAACTTGCAAACTGTGTAATGGAAACACGTTGAAGATATAACTTTAAAAACCAGAATCAAAACAGTTTTCAATACTTTGACCGTTATTGTGAGACTGAGTGGCTGATGTATAAATGCACATCACAGATTATAGACTTGGCTGTCTTAGATTTAGCTATCTAAGGCGAAACAATAAACAGCATTGTGTACAAAAAATGAAAGTTGTTTGAATGTTCTAGTTATGATGATCGTGTCTTTAAAAACAAAATGGTGTAAACAGCTAATGGATTATGTTTACCTTATTTTTATGCTCTAATCCACCCTTTATCAAATCAGTTAGGTGAAGCATAAAACGAATTTATATCGACCTAAGAGGAAAAAAGCGATACGCTGAGTACGCTAAGATAAATTAGAGGTTATATTTTTGTATTATTTGAAATATGCACTGAAATGACATGACTATCTAATTGATGATATACAATTAATTAATGTAATCTAAAATAGATGTTATTTCGTGACTGATTAATTATATTTTTGTGTTCAGTTTTCTGATACAGACCTAAGCTGTGCGTGTCCAAAATAAATTTATATTTATCGTTGATTTCATACTTTAAAAAGAACTTCTCAGGAGATTGAACTATAATGAGTTTAAGCCTGCTCCTCTCTGGTATTCGATATGTAGTTTCCTTATCTTAGTAATGTAAAAGAAAGGCAAGTGAACTTTGCATTAAACGGATATCTTCATCTCAGCCTGTCACATATTTAACGTGGCAGTCTACATTATGTTCCCAAAAGCAGTGTAAACGTTGAGAGCTTTTTCTTTTAAAAAAGATAAAAATAATAGTTTCTCAATATCTAATTTTCTAATGAGTATTTAAGGATAATTACGGTGACAAGAAAGCTATATATGGCGTGTTTGTGAGTTAATGTCGATGTCTATGTATGGGCCCGTTCCTCTTTGATGATAAAAGGAGTAGAATAAGGACGTAACAACAACATAAGAATTTATTTTGTTACTTAAACATACCGTATACCCCTGAATTTCATATTGTAATATCTATAAATGCCATTCATTGATATAAATACGTATACCCCTGAATTTCATATTTTATTATATATAAATGCCATTCATTGATATAAAGGAAGTCATTTAAGTTCTTTAACGTCAAGAATAGAAGCAATACAAATGATTCTGTTTAAGATATACAAAAATGTTCAAAACACTAGCATCTCAAGAATGTAATTATTTTTGTAATCGACGGTGAAATTGTTACTTTAGTATTTGGTTCTTCACTGTTGGTTTCAGACCATCTTAGAATTTGGATCTGTAGCTTTCAAGACAATGACAATTTTAATTCCATTCCAGTATATGTTGACCACAATACTGTAGAAAAGACTTCCTCATTTTATATCAGTTATTGTTTTCTTCCTCATTCAGTAATATGTTAAGATGCTTTGAGATCCTCTTCCAATTCTTTATCGTGCATCTTATCTCATATAAATAATTGATTATTACTTCCTTCTAATTTATCAATTCTTGTTCGTCAGCCTTATCTTTTCTCATTCAGATTCTTTTTGCAACCTACTGAAGACACGTATTACATTGCATTAGGATTCCAATGCCATTTAACGCTAAGAAAGTAGAATATAAATTTTATTTTGGAAATGCCAGCATATGTTGACATTTATTAAATTACTGAATTCCACCAAATTTGCGAGGTTACAATTTATGGGAAATTAGATCCACAGAGACACAATGAATGTAATATGACAAGTTCTATTTAAAATTACATGACAGTAAGCCAAGAGGACAAAGATATTATTTCCGCTGGCTTAATACATTGTTGCACAACAGCCGAGTTTTCTGCGTGTAACTATTTTAATACAATGTTAGGTTAGCGATAGAAGACATACATGTACAACACAGGTCATATATGGGGTCTCTCCAACAGCGAGATGAAACTGACTGGGCATGAACATATCTTCTTATGGTGGTACTAAGAATGGTAATAAATTTACTTGCATCTTGAATTTCCTCAAAATGTACTTTCTTAGTTGTGCAAACCTGATACACATGGAAACTGTGCTGGAATTTCAAGTAGATTTCCACCTAAAACCCATTCTCTTTACTGCGCTCTATTGACATAAAACCCCAGTCCATCTTAATCAGAAAAGCAGAATTTAGTTGGATCAATATAACAACAAAACCAATCAATTACAGACAAAATGAAAAAGTTGTCGCAATGGGCATTTATTCGTAATATGACTCTAAATTCCAATTTAAGGTAGACTGAAGCGACAATTGTTTTGAAACTAGTCAAGCGCGCGACGAAATTCAAGGTAGCTGGGAGGTGCCATGAGTGCATTAATATTGTTTTTGTGTATTGATGAAAATACAACTGTTTATTTATTTTGGAATACAGCATAAATTGATTTTTTTGTTTCTTGTAGTGTATCGTTTATTATTAAGCATTAAGTAGAGAATGAGTGTATCATCAAAAGGTTACTTCGTTTGTATAGGAAATATGAATTATTTTTTCTCTGATAAATATTTCCCTTTCAAAGATTGTGCAGTATTAATCCGAAAAATTCATTAGAATTTTCCCATACAAATACAATAAACTATAAATAATATTTCTGATCGTTTGATAACTTGTAACGACACAGTTTCTATTATTATTTATAGCATCTATAGTGTACACATGCGCACACAAGCACATCCACACAAAAATCCTTTATATCTTATACGTCTTAGTATTTAAATATTTCATATTTATCTTTTTATTTGAAAATTAGAAAATAAATAAGTTTGATGGATTCGTGACTTCCTTGTGCATCATAGTAACATTTGCATGGACCCATGTACCCATAATTAAAAAAATATATGATAAGCATAATGACGAAGAGGCTTAAAATGGCATTACATTTTGCCAAAGAAAGCATATGGCAAGTTTTGAAAGCCAAGTTTCAGAACTCAGTGCATTTTGCTTGGAAAATGTATACCATCACCTGTGCGCTATTCAAGCCCTGGCTTTCTAAATGAATTTAATCCGTAATAGCTAACAAGTTTTAAAAAATTGTTCCATTGTTAAAATATCGTTGTAATTTAAAATACCCAGGCTTCTCTATTCTGTTAGCATAATAGACTCTGCTTGTGACATTAATTACGGGGTTCTCACCAAACGGTAAAGCAAGAAATAAAACATGGACCCCCAACCCCCTACAAAAACAAAAAGAATCGATTGAATTGTGCACCTTTAGCGCCAGCTGATTCCGTGATTAAACAACAATAACCTTTTTTTATCAATCCCTTTAATTAAATACTATTATTTTTATCGTTGAATGAAATAAAACTGACGATATTGCATGAATTTGATAAGTAAAACGATATTTGGAGCCAAGATGATACTTAAATGTCGCAATTTAAATGAATCTGGGATATGGATGTGACTTAAATGTGGCAGATTAAATGAATCTGGGATAAAGATGTGACTTAAATGCGGCAGATTAAATGAATCTGGGATATAGATGTGACATAACTGCGGCAGATTAAATGAATCTGGGATATAGATGTGACTTAAATGCGGCAGATTAAATGACTGTAGCCTAGATGTGACTTGAATACGGCATATTAAATTGTTACAGAGCCTAGCTGTTATTTAAATACGGCAAAATGTATGATTTTTGAGCCTATATTTGACTTGCATGCTGCACGTTAAATGATTCTGGAACCATTATTAAACTTAAATACGACATGTTACATTATTTTGGAACCTAGGTCTTATTTAATTACGGCACTTTAAATGACTAGAACTGTTTTAAATACGGCACGTTAAATGAGTTTGGAGCCCAGGTGTTACTTAAATACGGCATCTTTAATGACTTTGGAGGCTAGATTTCACTTAAATACAGCAAGATAAATACTTTTGAAACCTAGATGTGACTTAAATCTAGCAATTTAAATGATTTTGGAGCCTAAATGTTAATTAAATATGGCATGTTTAAACACGACTTATTCGATGATGTAGATTAAATTTGATTTAAATAAGACAAGTTAAATGATTTTGTACATCAAATCTGACTTAAATACTATAAGTTTAATGATTTTGGATCTAAAACCATTTCTTTAGGATTATTTGTAAAGTATGGTTGAAACGGACGCTTTAATAATCACATTAGAAATATAGGGGGGTAGTTCAGCGTCATTGGAAAATACATTACAGACACTTCCTGGTTTATTTTGGCGTCAATGCGTTTTTATCATAGGGAAATTTAACATGGAGTGAATGGGGAATTGAATATAGCGACAATGGATTGGACCAATTTAGCGTCAATAGGACCTTAGCGTTAAAAATAGGTATATCATAATTGGTGTCAGTGGGAATTTAACATATGAATGTAGCCTGGAGGTCAATGGGAACTGAACATGGGTGGCATCGTGGGATTTATAGGGTCAAAACTATTTAGAGTGTGAAATGCATTTATAGACCAAAGGGTTAACAGGGACACATAGCATAGGCAAGAGATACCATGTATATAATTGGATAAATGTTTTATGCCCATAAATATACTTTTCTTTTTGGAGTCTCTATTCTGTCTTTTAGTCTTTCTTTTGAACATCTTTGTCCTCTTTTTTGTGTGACTGGATGTGCATTTGTTTGTTTTTGTATGAT
>QKMX01060413.1:0-10989 GCA_003401595.1 Venustaconcha ellipsiformis | reverse complement strand
TATATTTACAGTAAAATCAGACTTCAAACAAACATTGCTGATGTTCACAAACTTGATAAAAATGTAATACATAGTGGCTGAAACATTCTCATTCAAAGCAATAATATGTAATAACTTTTGTTATTGTACACACATCTATCATTGCTTTGGTTTACCTATAATTGGTTGTTCTGCTTCCTGATCCAACCAATGCAAATTAGCACAATGGGCTCACCCACTGCAGCCTTCACTTATCTCCCTTGCTATTGTCTGTCAGTTAATATGTGAAATGGAGGTTTATACCTGACCTATTTTCATTTATAATCACTATTTAAACTGCCCACAGGATAGTTTTACATCAGCTTGAATCATGGCTGTTCATACATGCTGCATATACTGCAAGTTTTGTTTTCAGAAGATTACTGAAAATTGTATTTCTCAAGACACATACCATATCAAGGGGGTTGGGAATGAAAAATTGTATTTTTAACATGATATGCAATGCTTCAATTTTAGTAAAATCAGATTAAAATTTCTTGTAGGATAATGGTGATCTGATTTAGGTTGCACCATGTTATGGCAGGTATGTCAACATCCTGAAAATAGATTTACACAATTCATCTGTGTGATCAAAGTTTCCTCAGGTAGATTGTATTTTTTTGACAAGCCTGACAGGCATCTCACTTTGAATACAGGATGGGCCCCATCTAAAATTAGAGGGATACCATGGTCTGGCTCTCAAATTATTTGAGCACTGCCATTGTATCGCCTGGACAGTGTACAGATGCCATGCTATGATGCTAAATCATTTTCACATGGGCTGCCAAAGGAAACTGTAGAGTACCAGATGGCAGGACAGGTTTCCAGAGACGGAGATTCTCACACGGGCTGGCATTCCAAGCATCCAAACTCTGCTGATGAAATCAGTGTCAAGATGCGCAGGCAATATCAAATCAGTCATGACCAAAGATCTTCTGTAGCTAGCTGAGGGAGGGAAAATGATATCAGGGTAGTCAGACGAAATGCATTAAAAGATTCCATCAAGTCATCCTTGAAGCATTTCAACAGTGACCCTGAGTCTTGGGAAGATGGCACATAGGATTGGAAGAGAATTGCAGAGACAATAACTAGAAGCATGAGTGGCATAAATTTCAGAACTGCAGTACAAGCAAGCCTGTGCAGCATCTCATGTAAAGTGTGCCCCAGGCTGTTTAGAGCACAAATTGGCTTGAGGAGCCAATCATTTACTTAGGGAAAACAAACCAGTCATTAATGTCATGGTCATCATTAAATTCAAATGATGAACAACAACAAACAACCATCCATTTAATGTTTTTTGTGTGGGTGCTGGGTAGGACAGAATTGTTTAGAAAATAAGCCCCTCCCCCACTTGAAAAAAAATGCTCTTGTTCTAAATTTTAATACAAAAATAGCCCTAATTTTAGATGTAAATTAAAACCACAACAAAATTCATTTAAATTTAAATCAGATAAAAAGGATGAAATATATACTGCTTGAAACCAGTTTTATATGAAAATATAAGAAATTCATGTGATTTCAAATTACTTTTTTTACGGACAAAATTTTGATTAGTATTAAAGAATATGTTTTGTGGCAAGAAACAGTTTCATTCAACACTTGATGTTTATCGTGCATTGACCATTGGCTATTAGGAACTGAGCACATGTACTTCCTGATTGTTCTTGACAAGCAGGAAGTAACTATAACAGACATATCACCTGACTTCACAAGTGAGCAAGTTTTTGTCACTCCTGGGCAGTACAAATTAAACAATATTTTCCATAGAATACAAAGTGAAAATTCAAAAGAGAGTATTGTGAATTTAATGAAACTAATGTTAATAATCCTTAAGGTGCCATCACAACTTCAAAAGTATAGAATGTTCCAAATGAATTTCAGTAGATTTGAATGTCTCGATGTATCATAATGATATTATCCAAAATGCCTTATTTGCAAAGTAAGTGTTTTAGTCAAAAAAGTCTGTGAGTACTTTATAATTCTAATGAATAGTTCAAATAAATAATTCCTCTTGAAATAGTTTGAAAATTAAATGGAAATGAGGAAAAATTTTGAACCAGTAGAACACATTTAGGAAATATGAATTGTTGACAAAAACATCAAAACTGTTGCCTGATGCATAACAGAATATAACTTTCTTGGGCATAAAGTTGATATATTAAGCATGCATGCAGGACACTCATATAAGTTTAGGTCACTATGTTATGAAGTTCAACATTATGTTAAGAAGATTGGTACATTTTATGTGGTTCAAAGAGCAAATTATTATCATCTTGTGTGATAAATATTCTTTGCAACTTTAACAAAATTATATCCTGGTCATATTTGTATCACTATTTAAACTTTCTTGAGTTTTTTTGTGGACTTGTTCAGTAGATGTTGTTTAAATCTTCACAATTTTGTTTTCATTTCTGTGAAAGAAACTAATTAAAATTTGTTTGTTTTATTTGTGTTTAAATAACATTTAAAAGCCAGAAGGGTTGGTATTTTATTTGAATTTTCCTGTCCTTACAATTTCTGCAGTCTGTAGACTCGCCTTCCGGTCATTTTATGCATGTTACCTAATTGTAACATTTTATATGTGGTAAGCACTTTTTAATTTCATATATCATAAAACTACTTTAGTTTTTTTTAATTTAATTTGGAATTTCTTCAGTAATATTTGTTCTTATATTAAAATTAGTAACCTGGTATTTTGCTCATCCTTTATAGTCACTTGTTTTTTATTTTGAAAATAGCCCAGTTTAATTAATTATTTTTAATTACAGAAACCATGTCGTACATTCTTGTTTGAAATTTAATTTTAGTGAAACACTTGTTTAAGATGTCTGTTTGCTGAATAATTATATTAGTACCAACTTAGACCATGCTTTGCCTGGTGCATTTGAAGTTTTTGTATATCATTCTTCTTTCAGCATCTTTGTTTCAGGAACAATGTCTTGGCAAGGTATGGATAAGTGTGGCCACAAGAAATTATTGTGGGATCCCCCCACTTGTTTTTTTTTTTGTACACACTTTAAGAGGATTGAAAGCTGTCCATGTTGTAACTTGTGGTCAGACGAGATATGGGAGCATCATTGAACCTACCAAGCAAGGAAGAAGATATTCTCAACTTCATGTATGTTTGGTTCATCCAGGTCTTCTCACAGATTCCTATGATTAGTGGGCTCCCTTTCAAGAAATGCTATAAATGGGTGGAGAGTGAGTATCACCCATTTGAGTGGGAGGAGCAGCATGCTCTCTTTACCACTAGGATAGAGAGTGAGTTTTGCACTCCCCTTGGGTAGGAGCAGTACCCTCTCATGTCCAAAAGGGCATATAATTAATTGTGCCCTCTCCCCACCCAATGATATGAGAGTAGCACTTTTTACTTGCCCACATCATAATAAGGACTGATTGAGAGCCAGGCCCCCCAAACCATCTGGATGAGCAGTAACCCATTGTTGGTAACACAATCTAGCTTCAGAAGAAGGGAGTGTAGATATCCAAGTCTTCAGATCTGGGAATGGCTGTCACTTAAGTTATAAAATGCCTCCATTGTCCTTTCCTAGTGACTGGTCCTGGGCCCTGGCTGTAGGTCTTTAAAACATGGCACGGAGATAGGTATTGGGCCAAGTCCACCTCCTCTCTCCAGGCTACCTTTTCATCTGGTAGGGGGCTGGCTATTGGCTTACAGACACCAGATTAAGTGAGGGGATCAGATTGGCATCTTTATTCTACTTTCTATATTATTCCTCTTTCTTTCTGTTGGAAGTGCCAGCCTTTCTGCACAGGGAAGTGATTAGCCCTTCCCTACACTCATTGACTTCTGGACTTGAGCTGCATGGTATTGAGGTGGTGTGGGGCAGCCCATAGACCTAAGTTGTATTTGAGGGAACACCCATGGTGGACTTGTTTTCCACCAAGCTGAAGAACAAACTCAACTTTTGTTTTCCCCAGTATCTGACCAAATGGACTGGAAAGCATACACTGCTAGCCTGAGCTGGGACTGTTCATTTGCTCAAACCTTCCAACCCTTCAGGATGATCCCAGGTTCCTTCACAAAGTCAGGTTCTCCATGGTTCATTGATCTTCTAAATCTGCTGTTGGCTCATTCCAAGGGGAGGGATCTTCTGTTGCAGTACAGCAGCCCAAAAATTCTCTCTGCTAAGAAAGTTTTTGAGCCAGGTTGTTAAGTGCATTATTCAGTCCAGGAGAAGTTCAGCCTCAAAGGTATATGATGTCAGACAGAATCATTTGGTGTAGTAGAAAATGTGTCAATCCTAGTTTCCCTCTGTGAGTGCAGTGGCAGATTTTCTTCTCTTCGATTTTTAAAAATAACAATGATTGTTTCTCATAGTAAGAGCTATTGAGCGACCCTTTCAGACATGCTGATTTTCAAAAGGCCCTGACTTCAGGATCGATTCCTACTTAGCAGACCAGATGAGTTATTTCAAATTGCAGAGACCAGTGTCTTGCTCTCTAATGCCTAACTGATAAAGACACCTATGAATCTTTGAGTGGAGCTTCCTTGAGTATCTTACCCTGACAGTTTTCTTGCTTGCCTTAGTGTCAGCAGGAAGAAGGTGCAAGCTACACACTCCATCCATATTGCAGGGCTGTATACAGTTCATTGGGAATTATGAGTCTTTTTTTTCTCTTTTGCCAACCACTTTTTTTTAGTGAAAACTAGCTTTCTTTGTTAGTTCTTCTACTGATTAAGATCTCCAGTCGCAAATGTATCTGTGCTGGGGGTGACCATTATACTTGTGTGGCCAGTAAGGACTGTCTGTATTTACTTGGCAGCCTCATGGAGAAGGAAGTGTAGGAAACCTCTTTTTTCTACCCATTATAGGTTCAGCTGATATTCCACCATTTCTATATGGATAGTATTAACAATTAAGAGAAAATGAACATTTATGAAAATTGAAGCCCATGATGTTCATGTCATTGCTACCTTTAACTTGTTTATCTTTAGAAAGCTAATGGATTTTCACACTGGGCCTTGTCATCATTGCTCAGAAAGTGGCCCATACAGATTCCATCCTGACATCTAAGCACAGCTGTATTGAATATAGAAGACTCTTTTGAAATGATTTGTTTTTCTTTCCAAATACATGTATAAAATTGGCATAAAGATAATTGATTCGTTATTTGTTGACTGGCTATTACCGTATTGTTCGAAGGTTTGCACTTCCTTTTTGCGATGAAAATGATTCAGAAAACATAGAATGTCTTTTGTGTGGTGATTCTTGCAACAGTTTGACATGTATGTTAGTACTAAGCATAAACATTGGTAACACTTTCTAATGAAAATGAAAATAGGTGTCAGAAGTAGTCACCTATACTTAAATGTAACCAATACACAACATTTAAAAATGTTGCAAAACAAAAAGCATGTTTTATTGGTACTGTCATCAGTCAGCATTGGTTTCTCTAGTGAAATCACAAAACTTCATGTGTATCAGGCTGTTACAAAAGGTCGCTTGCTTATTTCCATCAAGGTTGCATTTTGGTGTCAATTAAATTGCTGTATCTCCCAATCCAGTAAATTAATACATGCTAAGTCTTAACAGAGAAATAACTGACAGATTAACATTCCCAATTATAGTGTATAACATTTAGATAATGACTTTGAAGGATGTTTTTCCTTGTTTTTTAGTGGTGGGTAGTAGCATGAAATTATTTCCTTATCAGTGTAAGATTTGTATACATTTCTGTGGCATCTATAACACAGTCTTTCTTTAGCCTGGCTTTCTAGGAAAACTGGCTAGCTTTGGTCACAAAAAAACAGTTTAAATTCCTATTTCAGTCACATTTGAGATAGGGACGATCAAAATTGATTTAAACACCAGTTAGAACATCATGTTTCTATTTAAGTAAATCAAAAGGGGGAAAGAAATGTTTGGAAATGTATCATTTTCCATCTCATTGGTACCTTTTGATATTATTGGAGTCAGCAAGTTGGTAAATTATTGTTTGAAGAGCTTATTAATGTCTCACTAAAAGAGATCAGGATCAAAGCTGATGATATTATGGCTAAATTGCTGCATCATTGGCCATTACTTACCCATTATATCTGAATAATATGAAGGCCAGTCTGCCATCTTATTAGATGCTGTACAAGCATGAATGCATCAATGCATTAGGCTGTCTAGAGGTGAAACGATGTACCGATGCATCAATAAATTTTCCATCTCAGTATTCATATTGAGATTCAGACAAAGAATCAATACAAAATGATACCTTATAAAAATTACATAAAATATTCATTGGTTGTTTGGCTTTTTTTTATTAAATAAGGAGGGATTAGACAGAGCTGTCATATAATTTGTTTTTTATTTGCCTAAACTATTTTGTAAGGATTTGGTTGTTAGTCATTTCCATTCCCAAACATGTACCCATTTTAGACACAAGTTTCCAAGTACAAGGAAATTGCTTTACTTTTTGTGATCTTTTCAAATGATGCCATAAAATCTTCAAAATGTAATAAAAGACATTATTGTTTTATGAAGAAATTTATTTTTTCCTTAAAACTATTATTGCAAGTTACAATTCTTTTCTCATTGTGTTTGACTAAACTAGCAGTGCAAGTTTGGAACCAGCAATAAAACTTATAACCAGTCTTAATCACTTAAAGACGTTTATGATGCTTTTATGCTATGTACATTGAACAGCATGTTAACCAGGATGAGTCTAGCAGCCAGTCAAATATAGCAGACAACAAAGGCCGAAAAGAATGAATTAGATTTGCTTATGATTAGAAGGTTGTTGGCTTTGAATTATATTGGTAATCCACAGTGGAGTATGAGAATGGATTTATAAAAGTAGACAATTCCAGGTGTGTTTGCAATCTTTGTTATACATATCTGAGGAATACTGGAAACACTACAAACATGTCTGCTCATTTGAATCTGAATGTATACAGTGCAGGGCCAGTTATGACATAACATTGCACTGGAAGAGAGAGCCACTAAAATGTTAGTAGAATTGTTCATGAGCTCTTGAATGATTGTGTGCACACAACACTGTCACTCAGACAATTTCAATCCAAAATTGTTTTTACGAATAAAGAATTTCTAAATTTTCTGTTCTATATTGCTCAACTACGAAACAGCTGTTATTATTTGTTACTAGTTTTTCTACAATGTTTATAGCTTCAAAATTAGGAAAAGTTGTGGCTTTTGTTGGTGTTTTTAATGTGATGATTTTAAAAATATACTTGGTGAGAAAGCGGTCACTAACCCCTCTACTACTTTATAGGGGCATGTCAATTGGATCCTACTATGCCTGTCTTGGGTGTGATGATAGACCCAGGTCAGTAAACTGTCATTTAAAATGGCGTCACTCAACGATTGAAATTCCATTGTTGTTATCGTACCTGCTCCCAAGGCGAATTTCACTTACTCCTATGCCATTACAATTATTGGAACAACCACTATTCAGCTCAGATTGGCTGAAGTTTTGAAATCTCCATTAATTTCATCATCACAAAGCTCGCAGACAATCAGTCAGCATACAGCAATATTTATTGCACAGAATTTGTACCCTTTTCCAGTATTTGATTTGCCAGGCTTCAGAAATCTGATTCATATGCTGGGACGTCACGATATCATCCTATCAAGAACACACTTCCTATATTTTGGAGAAAGCTAAAAAGATAAGGTTTGAACTTGCAGATTCATTTTTAAAAAAAATGCCAGTGGTCAATTTACTGACAGCTACAGAATCAACCTGTATGAAGCAACAGAATCGACCTGTAAGAATCTATCAAATGGTGATGCCAATGAAGTTGAAGCCAAGGTGGTTGGTGTATTGAAGAAGAATGGTACCAGTAATCATATCAAACCTAATATTAGTAGGGATGGAAGGAAAGCCTTGTTCAGTCATCAAAGAGACAAGGATATTATTATTCTTCCTGCTGATAAGGGCGCATGGTTGCAATAGACAAAACACTTAACAAAGAAAAATGATTGAATATTCTTCTGGACTCTAACACATAAAATAAATTGTCATGTGACCCCACTACCAAATACAAAATAGAACTTTTGGATTACATCAGAGATTTACATGAGAAAGACAAGGTAATTGGTCAATTAGTACTTTTATATTCTACTGCTGAAACACCTCCTGAATTGTATGGTTTACCAAAGATACATAAGCAGGATATGCCATTGCGACAAATAGCTAGTGTGGGCTCAATCTCTTACAATTGTGCAACTTATGTGGCCAATAGTTTTGCACCATCAGTTGGAAATACTGAATAACATATTAAGAACTCTACACATTTAGCCAGCCTCATTAAGGATAAGAGTGTGTCAGAGGATGAAGTATTGGTCTCATGCAATGTTAGGGCCTTGTAGTGTACCAGTTGATAAGGCTTTTTCAGTTATTAATGACAGATTATCTTCAGACAGTACCTTTGTACAGAGGACACAACTGTCACCACATCAAGTAACAAGATTGATGTAGTTGTGCTTGAAGTGCACATACTTTTTGTGTATGATGAAAGTTTCTGCCTTCCAATACACAGAGCTGCTATGGGTTCACCATTCACTGTAAATTCCCCAGTAGTGTGTAATTTATATATGGAACACTTTGAGTCATTAGCACTCACCACTGTTCCCTGTCCCCCATGTTGATTTGGTACAGATTCTGTTGATGACACACACACTAAGCAGAAGGTAGAATATGTGACGGAATTCACAGATCACACTTAATAGCTTTGATTGGAATATTAAATTCATTATTGAAAGAGAACAAGATGGCAGATTTTTTTGATTGGGACACAAACACCATCAGATATAGTGATGGCACATTGAAAATTACAGTTTATTGGAAACCTACACATACAGACCAGTATCTTGATTTTGACTCACTCCATCCATTAGATCAGAAACTTTGGGTGATCAGAACATAACATCACAGAGCCAAAGTCATTACATCTGATTCAACAGATTCAAAATAAGAACTAGACCATGTCAGTGCTGCCCTCAAGAGGTGTTATTATCCGGAAAGCCGATTAAGGTTTCCAACAGGTTCAACGATAATCTGAATGATGAAGAATGACGAATAAGTTTCGAAAGATAATATTGTCCTACCATACGTATAAGAGATTTCCGAATGCCTGAAGCTCATTTTCGAATGACACAAAATTAACATAACGTTTCAAACCATTTCAGACCCCAAGAGAGATTTGGTTCACTCTAAGGATTTGTCTGATAAGAAGGATATTTGTGGACCTATCTATCACATTAAGTCTGAAGGACAGGTTAAAAGTTAATGCCATCATGACTTTATTGGGGAAATGGAAAGGATACTGAAAGCGAGATTTAATGAACATCAAAGACCATATTCAAGTTTGTCTGATGTATCATGGTACATCCACAACCTTTGCCCTAGCCATACTATAACTTGGAACATAGTAAAATTCCTAGATTGGGAACAAGCCTGGTTCTAGCCTTTGGATAAGGAATTGATATACATCCATGAGCGCAAACCGACGCTGAACGGGGATGGTGGCTGTTACAACTTGCCACATATATCTGGGACAATCTGTTAACATCACTCACCATTCCATCAAGCGATGTTGGCAGTCAGTAGAGTTTAAATCAGTCTGCTGCTGAAGTCCTTAGTGTGAGGATGAAAGCATAATGGCTTCGCTTTCTCTAATGTTAGTGTATGTAGTAGGAAAATAAGAATACACATTGCAGAGAAAGACATTCCAGACCTATATCACCACACATGACAAGAAGTTCAAAACACCACATCTGAGGCAGAATCAGTACAGATGGTTGGACGTCAAGGGATACAGAGAGTTACATAACAATCACAGCCCATTTAATTCACAAGGATTGTTGCCTTAAAAGCTTTTTACTACAGACAAGACCTTCACATGAGTCTCATAAAGGTAAAAGTATAGGAGCAGTACTAGTTGATGCTAATAAGGAATTACAATCAGAAAGACCTCACAAGTTACTTCTTACTTTAGCAGATAATGCTGCTTACAAGAGGCAAAGTTCACCCCACATATTAAGTGCTTTGCACCTACTATAAATCTAGCAGCCAAGAGAGGAATGCTAGTTAATCAGATGCCATGCCTTCTTGGAAGGATCCAGTGCATTGTTTCTTTCATCAAAGTGCAACTGGTACTACCATGCTGAAATCCAACCAAGAGCTGTTGCAGCTTATGGAAGATATACACATTCAAGATGTCCAGATATGCTGGAATAATTCTTGTAATATGATTGAAAGAATTTTAGAACAGCTGCCTGCCATTGTAGCTGCTCTCTTAAGAAAGGAAATAAGACAGAGGGAGTCAGATTTTAAAGCTTTATCAAAGGATGATTTATCAAATGCAGCAGATATTGTCAAACTGTTCAAACCAATGAAAACCATTAAAACAATATTGTACCATGAAGCAACACCAACCATATAAATGATTTAGCCTCTTAAAATCGTATTATCAATGCAACAGAAGTGCATGAAAGTGACTGCAATTGTGATATCAGTCAAGGTAGCAATCAAACAAGATATAAACAAAAGGATATGACACTGCAGTTGCAATTAGTGTTGAGCTTGAGATTTAGGTCTCTGACTGATGTAGATGACTCTTTTTAAGGTGTTTTATTGCAGTATTTTTTATTGCATGATGAATCACAAATAGCCATGTGCATCTTTTATGCAAAATCATCCATTTCAGTTCATTTATACCTTATATAGAGTCATAACAATTATCAGCTATAGTATTAAAAAACTCGATTATTTAAGATTCATGTCATAGAAAATATTTCACTGTTGGTGGACACAAACATGGTAAGCACTATCATAAGGAATACCATGATAGGAAGAGAAATGAGATTAGTTCTGATATCACAGATGTCCATGCTAATGTTGGCGAAATATACTTTCTATCCTTCATACCCCAACGAAATGATCATGAATAATCCATGAACTGTCATGAACTGTTCTTGAATGGTTCATGAACCTGTT
>QKMX01060316.1:0-17423 GCA_003401595.1 Venustaconcha ellipsiformis | reverse complement strand
GCTGTTAGTATCATTTTTATAAGTCTTTGGTATGACTCAACAGGGGATCAAACCCACGACTTCCCACATCTATGAAGCACAAAAATATCTGATCAACTGACCAAGGTGTAGACAGGGTTAACACACTGGAACCTTAGCTTGTGTAGATGCTAAATACATTAAACTTTAACACTAATTTTTATCCTCAGCATTATCTTAAACCTGAACACTCATGTATTATTGTCTATTCTCTGTATACATGTATTAAACATGAACCCTAATGAATTATTCTCTGTATGCATGTATTTAACCTGAACACTCATTTATCATTATCCTCTGCATCCATGTATTTAATATGAACTCTAGTATTTAACCTGAACAATCATTGACTATTCTCTATATACATGTATTGAACCTGAACACTGTATATCATCCTCTGTATACATGTTTTTAACCTGAATACTCATGTATTATCATTTGTATACATGTATTTAATCTGAACTCTCAAGTATTATCTTCTGCACACATGTATTAAACCTGTACACTCATGTATTATCATCTATATTTCCAATTGTGTACCTCAGTTCTAAATGCATGTATTAACCCTGAACACTCATGTATTATCCTCTAAATGCATGTGGTAAACTTGAAACTAACTTGACTTCTAATAAAAAAGACCATTTGTTTTAGTGGCAACAGGAAAGTTACTTAAAAATATGGAACCAAGTAGTTTATGCATTTCATCTTGTTGCTTCATCATCTTGCACAACATAAGAATTAGTTATTATTACTGTATTCTAAACGTAACTTTCATAGGTACCAAATACACTCATAATCAAGTCCCACTGCAAACAGCATAAACCAAGATCTTCCATTACATAATATGCCATCAGATCTGGGTCTATACAGCTTCTTAGTTTGTAATCAGTAGAATAAACAAACATACAATGTGATTTGCCAGTGCATTATGCAATGGCACATCAGGGTCTGTACTGTCTTAAGTTTGCATCAAACGTAGGATGTATAGTGAACATACATACTGTGAAGCAATTTTTCCATAGTAAATAACTTCATTGTATGCATGCACAAAGACAAAAATCCCAAAAGTTTGGGTTTAACAAAAGCATTTTTAAGTTTGATAGGAATAATTGCATTTGAAAACATACAGTACATAAAAAGAAAAATACTTCAAAACATTTTTAAAGAAACTGAATGGTGTGAAAATATTTTTAAGACATTTTAAAGACTAAGCACATATTACTGCATGCAATAACAGAGTTCAATCATGGAGATGTGGTCTGTATGCTACGAATGCAGAAAAATGACCATACTGAGGACATTCTGTAGCATCCAACAGCATCAGAAATGCTTGGTAGGGCAATGTGCCTCTTGTTGCTGGGCCTGGCATGGGCAAAGCAACAATGTACAAACAAATTTTGTAGCAATAAAAAAGGTCTTAATTATTTGTGTAAAACCGAAACAACATTGGTAAACTTGATGTATAGTGGGATGTACTTGTAAAAATAGATCAATGCCATTTAAAAAACCTTCATTCATGTTTACCTGGCTACTGTAAGTTTACATTAGTCAATAAATTACTTGTCTGTACTCACAATTAAAATATTAAAAACATGATTTACAAAGACAAATACTCTGACAATAACTTTTTATTATTTCTGCAAATTATGCTGGTAGCTGACTGATTTAACACTATATTTGTGTTTTTTTTTCTAATGCAATATTTCATAACATTGATGCTTTGTTTGGATCTTTTCATTATCTGGTGTCAGAATTTATTAACACAGATAGCAACTGCCTACCTTGAATAAGGCATAAAGGTCCTCCAGCTCTCTGCCTTGGAACAGTGTGTCTGAAGACACACTTCGCAGAATGTTTCGCATTGTGCTGTCCTCTATACTCTGTGGCAAAAGAAACATTTCTCAAATTTGGGCACCAGACATTTGTATTTTATGTGTCATGCAGTCAAATATCAGCAATTAAATTGCATTTCATACTTATATATGATATACATACAACAGTCCTTTCTAGAAGTAAGTTCCCAATTCTAGAAAGCCTAAATTACTTGTACAATAAATGACATTTTCAGTGGCTGGAAAAGTTTCCAATTTCAGTGAATGATACATCTATACTTTAAGCATTTAAAATAAATATCAGACCTGTAACACAGAGATATTAAATAAAAACTGTTTAAAATACAAGTCATAAATTGACTTTTTTTGTGTGTGTTTTATTAAGAAAAATTTATATTTTAGCAGCAGCTGTAATTTTTCATATTAACACAAACTGTCAAATTCACTTACAACATCATGTCAGCAAAGTGTATTCAGGTAAAAATGGTGTGTCCTATATCCTTGTCTCAAAATGGAACAAGAGATTTTTGGTTGAAAACTTGATTGAGAGTTCCATTTTTCAGCCATCAATGTAATCATTTAGAAGAGACCCCCTCATTCCTGTCCTCCTTATTTTGGCTTTTGCAGCATAACTTTACTTTTGTTGGATTTCAATGATAGTTTTATACTAATAAGACCTTGAATACATTTTATTTCCAAAATTCTATGACATTTTTTTTTTAAGTTATGATCCTGCCTGTCATTTTGCTCTGCTTTGATTTCTGCATCATAACTTATCAACATTAGTGGCATTCAAAACAACTTTTGGCATGCAATTTTATCCTACAGTGACCTTGAGAGAGTCTGATTTCCAGCATTCAGTAACTTCATCAACATAAGTTATGCCACCAATCCTAACCTTTTTTCATCCTGGCTATGGTTTCCTAACTTTTACCAAGGATTGTTGGATTTCACCATTTTTGGCACAAATATGGTTCCTGAAGAGACTTTGAATAAGTTCAACTTCAAGCATTCCATAATATTTAGTGGAGTTATTGCCCCTGACTGCCTGTCCTAACACTGCTCTATGCAATATAACTATGCGAAGGAATGTTAGAGTTGAGAAAACAAAATTAATATGCATACTTATACTGCTAAGACCTTGATTTTAAGAATTCTACAATTCCATTAAAGATTTACAAAAGTTATGGCCCCTGATTGCCTCTTTTCCTATCTTAGTTTCCCAAGCAAATTTTAAAACAGGAATGTCAGATTTCAGCCAAATTTATCACATATTTTTTGTACTGATGAAACCTTGAGCAATTCTGATATCCTGCATTCCATATCATTTGTATTTCCCAGCACCTGTCTTCTTACTTTGGTTTCACAGCACAAATTTGTTTGCTTAAGGCAAGCTAATTGAGAGATTGGTACTCTTTGTGAAACATGCATCACTAACAGCTATGCACAAATATTGTCACAATATTAACCAATCATATGTTTGATTTCAAATAAAGAGGTCAGTTACCCCGTATATATTTTAAAATGATTATTCAATGATGATTACAACTTTTTAACAGTGTGCCTTCTGTTTTAGGAGCAAATATCTGTCATATTAGCTGTGATAAAGAACATCAAATTTTTTAATTTCCAAATTACATCTGAAATGAATCAGAAATTATTACTAAAATTGGCAAATTTAACTCTGAGCTATGAATAAGCAATTTTGACACTGGATTATGAGGAATACCTTACTCCTGGTAAGCTGAATATGTTCTTCATCCAGAGCTCCCACTCGTATGTTAAAATTTTGGATTGAAAGAAAAGGCACAACAATGACATAACAGGTTACTTATTACAAGCTTGCAAATTGTGAAAACTACAATGATTTTATTTATTGAGAACTTTTTTAACTTTCATACCTAATCTTTCAAAATTATTTTAATACCAGTAATACATTACCTAACAATACTGCATTGCTTATTTTCCAAGATGCTAAGTCCAAGATACAGATGGTACATAACTATACATGATTTCTTCCTACTATTAAGATGGAATGTTTCAAGAAAGAAAACAACCTTGTCACAGTGTGATACCACTGTCACAGTCCAGATCCTGTTAACACATTGATATTTTTTAACTTGGATGTATGACACTACCAGAAAAGTTTCATCTTGCTTGACCATTTTACCTTGGTGTGTGTTTTCAGCAATTCACATATATTTTATTTGCTCAAGTATTAACCCCAATAGTCATTGCTAAATTTTAATGTCATTTTCACATTAATTTTTTTTTCAGGAGGCTTTTAAAAAATATAATATAGCAGCTTGATAGCTAAAAGGTAGTGGAAATTTGCTATGTACCCTTTTATAGTATAAGCACGTTAGATTCCTAAGTTTTAGTTCTGGGTTCGTTTCTTAGTATAATTATTTCTTTTCTGTACACAATTCACAAATGAAGGCATAAGGACATCATCATCAGATTACTTCTTGCTTAGCTTACACAGATTACATACTATGGACAGTTGTCTGTTTTGTGGTTTGTACACTTATCAGGTGTAGAACCTGGAGATAAGTGGACACACATTAAAGGAAATATATGATAGTTCTTCCATCCTTCCTTCCTCATTAACTTTATTTAATGATGAGTATATGCCAATTCATTCTATCATATCCTTATATAATTCTGGTAAATAAAAACATGTTATTCTTCAATATTTTACTGAAGTGTACTAGCACCACATGACATCAGAGTCAAATGGAATCATTACAAATTCATCATAATGTACTTCCAAGTCATCTCACTTTGCTATTTCAGTATTTTCCACATTAGAGTTTTTCATTTCAAATAAAATGCATGAAACACAAAAAAATACAATTTAATTCATTAATGAAGACAGCTCATGTTTGCCAAGGCTCCTGAAAAATATACTTTCATTGTTTCATGTTTTCCACCAAATTATTCCAACATACTGCCAGCTGTTCAAAAATCATAAATACTGCAAAATGTACCTGCACAACACTAAGCCTGTACTTGAGTCTCAGCTGATCAATGTGTTGGTTGTCAAGGTGGCCAAATTGACGATAACTATCATCTATCAAGTCAGTTATGTCTATTGAAGGCTGAAATAAAAAACAAGTTTAATTAATATTTTGATTTAATCTCCAATATTTACTGAGCATAATAAATGTAACACAATAGTTACATAAATTTAAATGCAGTTCAACAAGGGATCCATATAACACATTTTCTGTGAAAACAGCAATGGGATGTACACAGCTGTAAAAAACTTGAACAAAAAATATTAAGAATAAAGTTAGAATTAGTGTCCACACTGCCACCACCAATGTCATTAGAAAAGCAATTTGTCTTGTTATCAAAATTGGTTTTTTTATCAAGGACAAAGACATGCCTAATATGAGTGAGTTCAGTCTTTATATCAAGTACAGCTGTACTTTCAAAAAGGCAAAAAATGCCTAATTTTACTTAAGCATTTGATGTCAAGTACTTTCAAAGAAACAAATATATGCATAATATGAATTCAGTCTTTTTATCAAGTACAGCTGTACTTTCAAAGGGACAAAGAAATGCCTAATATAACWTCAGTCTTTTTATCAAGTACAGTTGTACTTTCAAAAGGACAAAGAAATGTCTAATATAACTTCAGTCTTTTTATCAAATACAGCTCAATCTCTACTTTCAAAGTGACAAAGAAATGCCTAATATAACWTCAGTCTTTTTATCAAGTACAGTTGTACTTTCAAAAGGACAGAGAAATGCTTATTATAACTTCAGTCTTTTTTATCAAGTACAGCTGTACTTTCAATGGGACAAAGAAATGCCTAATATAACTTCAGTCTTTTTATCAAGTACAGCTGTACTTTCAAAAGGACAGAAATGCCTAATATATCTTCAGTCTTTTTTATCAATTACAGCTGTACTTTCAAAGGGACAAAGAAATGCCTAATATAACTTCAGTCTTTTATCAAGTACAGCTGTATTTTCAAACGGACAAAGAATTTCTAATATAACTTCAGTCTTTTTTTCAAGTACTTTCAAAGGGAAAATAAATGCTGATTATGACCTCAGTGGTTTGTGTTGGTATTCAAACTCACTAAGCTAGAAATGAGCATTAAAAATCTGTTATACTGACCAATTCTATTACTGCAAACTGTTCATATGAAAGTCAAAGTAGCTGTTAATGCCCAACAAATGTTAAAGACTTCTTGAACAAAAGTCCCATAACAGATGTTATGCTCTATTGGTGACATGACTAGTCCTTTGATCTGCCATCTTTTTATCTACTTTTTAAATCATCTGAGATATTTATGAGCAATCCCAAACATAATAAGTTTAGTCTAAAATAAATAAATAATTATCTTTGAGTTAACATGGTAAAAAATTAAGTCTAGCACAATATTATAGCCAAAACCCTTAAATCTGAAACAGGATCATATATGATTAGTGAATTCCTCTTGTACCAATATGCCAAGTACTGTTCAGACAAGTGAATACTAATCAATGAAACAAAATTGAGTTACTGTATCTATAGGTTATTACAGTTAATACAATGGAAGTTATGAGAATTGACTGACCTTGAACCCATGGTCACAGGACATAACTGCACATATTCAAGGTATATTTGCAACCACAAACCAGATTTACTGAAATCCATTCAGACTTGCTTTTCATTATAATCATTACATCTTTAAAAAAACTGAATCATAACCTTTGACCTTAAAACCAATTTTTGAGATTTCTGACTATTGATCTTGTATAATACTGAAATTCAACTTTCTGGTCAAGATTCACTGTATTTATAATAGTAATTGTGTTCACAAGCTCAATGATATATACCAATAAATGAAATAGTGGATTACAGCCAATACAAAACATTAACTGGTCATCTTTACATGTTGTTGAAGCAGAGACTTTAAAATTAAAATGTTTATAATTTAATACAAAAACATTTTGAATAAAGTTTGAGTGCCTAATTATCTTTCATCCATGGCTAAATCTTCGACTTGGTAACAAACATAAGCCTGTTGACCTCTTTGTCAATATGACCATTCTATCAAAAGGAGTAGCAACAAAACGATTTTCAAGAGGGCTACTGTGGTGACCCTTCTGTAGATCAGACTGGCACCGTTGTTACTTAGGACCCCCAAAATATTTTTAAAGAAACTATGCACCAAGTTTACTGACTTAACTTCAAGCAGTTTAGAAGAAGCTATAACAAAAACTACTAACCAGCAACAGACAATGGATGAAGGATAATCCCAAGATTATCCATTTTTTTATTTAATGTGCATCTCAGACAACCCCAGGGGCAGTCTCAGTATAACTGCCAGCAACTGGCACCCTAGGTGAACCATGCAATCGGAGCCCCACACCATTTCTAGACAAATTGGCACCCCACATAACTTGCCACCCTAGGCAACACCTAGTTCATCTATATGGACCCCTGGAAAAACCCCTACTCAGCATAAATAGAATTTCTGAGGAAAAAACATCAACTTATTTGGTAATATTATTCCAAAGTTTCATTTGAATTTAGCAACTGATGTTAGAACAGTATATCCAAGTTTCACAATTCACACACAAGATAATCTTGTAATGCATGTGTACAGCACACAATAACTATATATGTCTTAGGAAACTTCGATTTTCTACCACCTTTGAAGTCTCACAATCTTCTTCAGTATGAAAATAAGTGAGAAATTGATGCAACTTTCTGACAAATATTTTATGTTGAAATAAGTGTTATCATTATTTGAATGGTTAACTTTCACAGCACAGCTCACCTGTTTGGGACGAGCACTGGCTGAGCACATCATAATATTGGTATGACAAATATCTGGCATGGAAGAGTCCCGATTTGTTATATTCTCCAGGTAACATCCTAGGATGGTCATAGCCTCACCATCATCCCGACAATCAAGCAGCTCAGCACTTTTATGTTCCAAGATGGTCAGTGCAACTTGAAATATCACCTGAAATCAATATTTCTTCATTGCTAAAAATTGGCTACATAATCATCATTTATCGTTACATTACTATCAATTCTGTTAAATTCAATATGTAGGTATAGCAAATAATGCCTAATGCTTCATTACATTAATTCTAGCACCAAAAATAAGAAATAAATAAAACTTTTGTGCTAAGTCCACTACAATCTTTTGTATTGTCACTGATAGCCTTACATTTTATATTATATTTATGCCTATGTACTAAAAACATGTACAAAAATATCAAATAAAAAAGAAATATAATTGGCTTTGCTAAATAAATATTGACATGTAACTTCTTTGAAACACTAATATATCAGGAGTATAACCAATACATTGCTAGACCATTGATCCCTAAAAACAAAAGTGCTAAAAGTTATCTTTCCAGCAAGGTAAAAGTCAGACAAGAGTAATCTCCACTTGGATAAACCAATTGACCCCAAATCCTGTAGTTACTACTTGACCAGATCTGGTTTTAAAAATATTTCAATGAGGCTCAGAGTGTGTGCCCATACTGTGATCTAGCAAGTATTAATGAACATTTTTACTCCAACAATTGCTTGTTTCTTTAAAAAAATCACATGATTAGGAAATTAAGTAAGAAACTGAAGGAGTTATGTCCTCTTACATCTTAAAAGGCCCAGTCTCTCATCCCCTTATGTCCACAAAGCAGTTTTAAACTTCACTAGAGATATGGGCTACAGCTAGCATATAGAATATGTTTGGACATGTAGAAATATTTACCTCCTGCAAATCCAGCAGCTGTATAATGACCATGTCAAGCTGTTCTGGGAAGGTAGCCTGCTGTGTGACTGCTCTAGATGCTACCAGATCAAACTGAGTCATTCAGGATGAATGATCTCTGAGGTAAAAGCTAAAGTAAGTCACCTCTGCCATTCATCAATCTTGTTAGGGGACATTTACGCTTTGAGTACTATACTAGTTGTAGCCTTGTGAGCAGATATGGGAATAATTGCATTGGTCCTGTGTTATTTCCTCATAAATGGAGTGGATTGATGATGATAGAGCCTGAGTACAAATGAAGTCTGCCCTTTCTGAATAGCTTCATTCTCTTGGTTCCACTTTCAAACCCAATAAAGACATGTAGACACTGTTGGGGTAAAAGGAAAATTGAGATTGTAAGACAAAGAACTTTTTCCTATGAATGGGAACTTGTTCTTGGCAGTGGAAGTAGGAGCCATTATTGAGTGAATCAGATCTGTCGTGGTGGAACTGTTGAATCAACCAACAAAGCATGCATCTCCCTTAGACTCCAGGCTGTAGTTAAAATGACTAGGAAACAGATCTGCTTTAGATTTTGGTTTAAAAGGGTTGTTTTATTCAATTTCGTCTGAGCTCACAAACGATTCAATTTCTGACAAAGGGCCAGAAACATTAGCTGAGAAAGTAAAACTTTAAAAGGTCAAGAAGCCTTTGCTCCCTTCCATGATGTTGGAATATGTCTAAGATTGTGCAATGGTAGCCCCAAAAAACAATGAGAGCTGACTTTTACACAAAAAGCTTCAAAGGAGGAAGTACACTAACTGAGGTACAAAGACTTTTGAGGGAATGTGTTTGCATTCACATCGCTGAAAGAGAAACTCTCCAATACCCCAAGTTTTGAAAAAAGGGTGAGGCTTCTTGCTGGTGAAAATCTATCCAGTGCTTGCTCTGTTAACCATTTTTCTCAGGGCTTGCATGCATCTCTAGGTATGGATGCATGACCTGCATTTACAACTGTTTCAGCAGGCTGAGAAAAGTTCCCATTTCCCTGGGAATCTCCTCTGAAAATTCATCAGACCATTGATCAACGATTTTTTTTCCAACCTGAAGGCAGCAGTCATGATTTGACATCATTCCAACTGTCTCACATCTGTTAACACTTGGTCAAAAGAGGAGAGGAGATGATGTCAACTTTCCAGACTTTCAAATTTGGGACTGGAGACATAAAGGTTGTGGGCTTTGTGTTCCATTTCATCACAAATGGTTTATGTGAGGTCATAACTAAAGGGTGCAAATTTAACTAAACGCCAAGGGGAATAAGAACCATTTGGTGAGAATGACCTAAATCAGATGGGACATGGAGTCTGCAAGGACATTCACGGCCTTGGGTGTCCAAGTGGTTAAAAGTGCTTGCCTTTACAGATCGCTCACACACCTCACCTGAATGTGAGTTCAAGTCTTGGTTTGCTCAATGTGGGTATGTGAGAAAGCTCACCAGTACCTTCTGGCAGGGTCTTCCTAGGTTCTTCCTTCAGTAAATAAAATTGCATTAAACCTCACAAAACCAAAAAAACACAAATCAAATATGTAAACACTGGACACTGGACCTGCCTGGAATTTTGGCCGACATGGACTTGGATTTTGCAGCTTTAAAGGCACTAAAATTTGTTTTTTTGAAAGGTTTATGTGTAGTTAAAAGCTTTGGGTATGACTGTAATTTGTGCAGTACAGTCTTTATCCATTATGTGCCTATAGATGGTGTCATGGGATGTTGCAATAGCAGTTCTAACATTTCTCCATCTATCAAACTGACTGTATACAGTCAGATTCTCAAACATTTGGATGGGTGTCACTGATCTGAAGGTGACTATATGATATTTGTAAAATAAATGGATAAAATAAGTGTTCACAAATCCTTGAGCTGAGTATAAACAAATCATTAGTCTTGCTTTAACTCTCTCTCTCAAAAATGTAGCTATTTTCAAAATCTAATGTACCTATCTCTTTATCTTTCAATATATATGTACATATCTGCATTTACTCTTCCAGTTATGTCTGTATTCTATCTCTTTCTAATCTACATATCTATCTACATGAATTATTTACATATTTATTTTCACATTACATTAACTATCAACATACGGTTGTAAGGTACTGATAGAGATACAAAGGAATCTTGCTAATCTCTATTCTTTCATAAAAAATCATGCCAATTCCCTGGATTGCTGTGCCTGTGAGTTTGCTTTTTTGGTGGCTGTTGCAAACTAAACATGGTTATGTGATGATTTCATAGTTAAGTGAAGTGAAGATTCAATGACACAGCTATGTCATTAGGTAACCAAGTGTTGATCTGCTCTGTTGCCATGGCATTAGGTTAGTGGAGTTTAAATGAAAAGGTTTAGGCTATGTTCAAATTGCTAAAACAACTCAGCCATGGAAACAAGTCTGGCATGGGTCCTGTTGTTATGACATTTTAAAGCAGTTGTTGTGTGTTGTTCAATGACTTCTGGTCCAAACACATGCAGAAAAGTTTACAGTCCCGGCCAACAATGTTTCTGTCAACAGCTGAGACTACAAGGTGAAAAATGGCTGTGTCTTTAAGCAGGCACTGTTAAAATTGATGGCTGCTGTCAATACCAAGAAAAAGATTGTTGACACATGGATTAAAGTAGCCATTCAAAGCAATTAAGTACTTTAGCAACTTGATCTGACTACAACAATTCAAAGAAGTTGCTGACTATGAAATCTACAGACACAAGAATCTCTAGGAGGCTTTAGATGATTTAGAAGGTGGGGGAAGACAGAGTTCTGTTGGTACAAGATGGAATAACCTTGTTAATCAATGCTTAAAAGGGCAAGACTTCTCTTAATATCATTGGATCAATAAAGGATGATCAAATGGTGATAGAAAAGTCTCCTGTGAGGAGTGCAATGACTGACCTAGTGAGGAGTGCAATGACTGACCTAATGAGGAGTGCAATGATTGACCAAGTGAAACTGGTGGTGTGGGACAATGAACAAGGAATCTGTCCATCTTGTGAAAACAGTAATAATCCATTGTGTATCTCTGATGGTCCAAGGTTAGTACTGAGCAACTGGGTGTCATTGTAGCTGGTACAGGGTCATAACAGTCAGGACTGGTGATGGAGCTGTTCAGTGCTGGTCTTGGGTCCATTAATTTGTAGCAAGATATAGTTCACCAATTCCAGTGCTAGATATGCTTATTATGCCGTGTTGAAATGTCATGGCTTGGTGCTATCTTTATCGTAAATCAGGAATGTGTATCTCAGAGAATACTGAGATACATATGTGTTTGACTGTGCATTTTCTACCGGTCAGGAGGGACCATGGTATCTTGTCAGTCCTGGATCACTGTGTTATCGTGAAAATCTGAACTTCATGTGATGATGGAGAGTGTTGGCAGTAAGGCCAATGGCATCCAAATCCTTGACAGTACATTCCTGACTCACACCTTCTCTGGCTAGTTTGAGCATAAATGCCATACACTATACATAAACTTAATCCTGCAAAATATATTGAACCTGTAGATATAAAGTGCAGAACAATGGTATACACAGGAGTAATCACTCATGTATCATGTCAGACTTGCTATGAAAATGATGTTAATATATGCAGTGAATCCAAGAATAGATACCTTCTATAGCATAATAGATTATGACTCCTTAGCTTTTTACCTATCACAAGGACTTTATCTGAGGAATAACTACTGGACTTGAGTCATGTGATCAACTAAATGTTGACCACATCACAAAATCCTTCTGTACAACTCTGGAAGTTCCATTCTAGAATCACCCTGCTTCAACTCCAACCACCATCTTGAACATAAGAGACCAGTGGTCAGAACACTGATGCATCAAGTGAACACCACTGTTAAAACTGAGGATGACTGAGTGCTGGAGGTCAGTCATATTAACAAAGTTTTGAGGGCCAACTGTTAAAGACTGGATGCTTTTGTTTCCAGAAAAAGAAATGAGAAGGGAGGAACATCTGAAGGAGGAAGGAGACAAATATGTAATTGTCCCTTTACCATATATTGGTGGATTCTCCAAAAATTTTTAAAATCTCTTCCAAAAGCATAAAGCTAATGTGATCTATAAACGCTTTAACACCATCTACTCAATATTGAAAAAGACCAAACTCCTTTGAACAAAAAAGTGCTCAGTCATATATAAACTCCAGTGTGATAACTGGAAAAGACTACACTGGGGAAACCACCAGAAGCCTGGAAATGAGAGTAAAAGAACACTAATACACCTAACAATAGTTGAGTCAATAGTGTTTATTCAGTTTAGATTTGTATATTTTGTGACCAAATGTGTTTGTTCGGATGTCAATGGATTTTAAATGCATTACATACATGTATGTAAATTTGTCATTTTTTTTAATTCTGTGTTCTGGAATTGCTAAATGCATGCTATACATAATATGACATCACTCAGTCACTAATCATCATACACAACTGATATTCTGAACTGAAACTGAGATATTTTATTAATTAAAAACAGAACTGACATTACTCAGTGCACTTGTTACAAATAGACATTAATTTATTTAATTGCAAAAATGGGTGTATCAGTGGTAATTCTGTGAAGAATTGAGTGTCAGGCTGCATTGACCTAAATTTAATCATTTTTTGCAAGTGATTACATGTTTAATTATCCTGAACTTGTTGCAGCTGTAGACAGAAATTAATACAGCAAAAATATTTATTAAAATGAGGTGTTCATAACACCCATGATCTGATCTACCATACATATAGCAATATAGGCTGATATAAATCAGTCTGAAGCTTGATATAATTTTATTTACTTTTTTTAAATAGTATTATTGGACATTATTAAATTATAAATACCATGCACTGACCCCCCCCCAATAATTTACAAAATCAGTATTACTATACATTTGACTCGTATTTTGTATACCCCCCCCCCAACACACAAGTACACTCAACATTTTTTATCAGTTTTGCTATACAACTATTCAGTACATAACTGTCAGCAGCTTTGGACTATAACAACTATCACCTTATAACGGGAGAGAGCTGTATTGCTTCATCTCTGAGGAACAACAATGGATTTCCTTAAATTTGATTAATTTCTCAATTGTTTTCAAGAGCAGAAGAAATCCTGTTTGTGTTATTTTCAAATGACAGGTGTTTCATCATTTAGTCTGATTGCATGTATCATAAAATTCTCACTGTCAGAAATATTGTAATGCATCTCAATTTGATGAGAATCTGTAAGAATGCAGATTACCACTGTATAAAGTATGTGTTTATAAACCAATGGATGTTTTCATTTCCAACAGATATAATGAACAACTAAAAATTACATTTCATGTTTGTTTTTTTTTTCAATAAGAAACTATTTCTTCATCCAATTATCATGTACAAAGAATAAGATTTGAAATCTATTCTGACAGTGTAGCTAACTATTTATTACAAAATTGCTGTGTGAAGTGTACTAAAATGCATGCTATTATTTCATACCTTGGCACCATCATAGAAAAAGCAGTCCAGAATATTAACTGCACAGTCAAATGGCATCGCGCTGAAAAGAATGAAAAGATTGTATATCTAAAATTTACAAATACATCTGTGGGTTCTTATTTGCCTATGCAATTAAACCATTATATACTGGCTAAAAACATATTTTCTTGAGTTTAATAACAAAACAAATAACAAATTAGTTTACAAAGTAACTACTAACTATAGATCAGTCAGTGATTGTCTATAGTATATTCCCAAATAATATTAAGTGTAAATACAATTTACTAATTGCAGTAACTTGCAGATAAAAGAACAGTTCCAACTATTTAAATTTCCATCAACCTTCATGCTATATGATCCATTTTAATTAAGCCTCTGTTCTAGAGAACCACACACATGGGCACCCCATAAAAAAGGAAGACTGCTGATTGGCCAAAGATTTGAAAGATTTCTGGGTCATTACTAGATTTCAACCAATCAGCTGTTGACTTGACATAACTTTATAAATAGATAATAACAGCATGCATTGTTTGAAAGTTATTGAGAACTGGCTGCGACACTTAAAATACTCATTTCAAATGTAAACTTGCAACATTATTCTTGTGAAAAGTAATTGCATCCTAATAGATATATCTGCTGGCATCTTCAATTTTGCATAACAATGCATCACTAAAGCTTCAGTCTTGAAATTACTGGTGACCTGTGGCAATTGTAACATTGAGTGACCAGATGAAAAATCACATAAATTTTTATATTCTCCTTCTCTTAAATTATCATGGTTCTGACTCATAAATGTGTGATAACTCAATGAAAGAGAATTATTTCCTGAAATGAAATGATGCATAAATTACTGAAAAGTGTAACTGTGTGTTCAAATGCCATTAAGAAATCAAGGGCAAAGATTGAACTGTAACACAGAGTATTCATAATATTTAATTATTTTAGTATCACACTTACATCAGTTACCCATGTAAACAAATGAAGTTCTAGACCAGGGGTCTAAAAATCAAAAATCAAACTAACAGCCGCATGAAGGCATTTTCTATGGCCCTAGGGCTGCACCACCTTTGTCATCTCTCATGACACCTTGTGACACCAGTCATTTTGCAGGCCACAGGATACAGCTTGGTGGGCCTCATGCATCCTGTGGTCCTTGTATGAGACCTCTGTTCTAGACTGACAAGAGGTATACAGATTAGGCATAGGTCATTTTTAACTGATGCATGCCAAATATTTAGTAATGCTAAACTTCAGTGCTTTTTAAGAGTAGAAAATACACTCAGATTTATTTTCAAGGGGCAACTCTATATTTACTCACCACAGTGATGAGTACATAGTAAAGTCTTCCTTGGCCCAGCCAATTTTTACCAGGATGAGTTAATCAGTGGTTTTCTTCAGCCGTGAAGATGGCAGCCATTGTGTCCATATTGGATGTCTGGACATTTGGGGACAAATTAGACATCATAAAAAGTCCTTACCTGAGGAAAATGGTGAGAAACCATGAGAGTGAGATCATGCTGAGAAGACCCAGGGTATCCAGTCTGCTGTACAGGTCGGGTAGGTTCTGTTTAATCAGATCTTCAAACACTCCCTGATCTATCAGTGCTCCTACCACCTTGGTATTGTAGTAGTCAGGCAACATTCGTTCACATATTGCTGTCAACAACCAGAATGCTTCCTCCTCACCATTATATAGCAAAAGGACACTGGTCACTATATTCATGGCTTGGCAGTAACCTAGATATGTAGTAGTAGAAAGCAAATACTGTAGTTAATTTATGTTTCTCTAAGAATACCATCCGATCACATTAATATTAAGACAATAAACTTGCTAACTCTCAAATCCAGCCCTTTTAAAACAAGTAGATTCATCTTTTCTGCCTACATTACAGACCAAGAGAAAAAGCTCTTAACCATTACCTCCTCTTATCACCACTATGTGGCTACCCACCAGTTTTAAGGTAAGCGACACATCATTGAGGATGCTCACATTTGTGGGAAGGAGTGGGACACTTTTAAAGCGATGTAATCAGGTACGTATTTTTGAAGAAACATTTACAAAAAACTGCTTACCCCTTTGAATACATTACCGGATCATATAAATGCATGGAGCATCCTACCTCCACCATGGAAACCTTTGGAGATATGAAAAGCAGCATTCACTATATAAAAGAGAACTCTCCTAACATGAGAACAGCACAACCAATGGTTACATAACATGTGAGAAGTTTAGAGAATTTCTTTTTTTTACTGATAAAAATTTTAGGCGATTCCATTGAAAGTACAAACCTCATGCTCATTGTAATTGGGCTTGGTGGTCATCTGGGCCATGGCCAGTAGACCCACCAAATTCAATTCTTGTCTCTGCAAATCTAGCTCACAGCTAGAACTCAAAGAAGGTTGACTTTGCTTGTCAGGCAGCAGCTTATTGTATGTTCTGGATTGAAACGCTATGTTCAATCATACAGCCAACAGAAATTGCCCTCATCTCATAAACTGAAATCTTTACGAGGTTTATTTCATGTTTAGAGACTTCTGCGTATGCCAAGTGTATTATCCTCTTCAGTCAGAATGCTATGGCCTGATAGGTTTCATGGCCTTCACTGAAAAAAGGGAATTCTTGTGCAGTGTGACTTTTCTTTGTGTGTTTCAAGTAATATTTGAGAGAACAGACAGGGTATTGCATTGTTGTCTCTCTTGACAAATAAATTTGTAAGAAACAGAGCATATGACCAGTCTTGGATTGCCTACTGACAGCAACCTATTTGTAGCTACAAAGCATGGTTGCATCAATAGAACAATGGATCTGATCTCAAAACAGTTTGGGTCTGCTGAAAGGAAATGCAACTCATTCACTCTGGATGTTAAAGCTAATCTATCAGAAAGCATAACTTGCATGATAGCAGCTTTAAAGAGGTTATAATCAAGGCTCAAACAGATGTCAAAACCCATGAAAGATTTAATATTGGAAACAGGGCAAGAGATTCTAGCCTATTAGGGTCAAAACTGGCTAGCAGGTCTGATGGATCTTTATCATGACCAATATCTCCTTGCCATGATGCCTAAAGTATTGAACATCCTGAAGCTGTTGCCTTTTAGTACTAATTCAAACTAACTTTACCCACTGTGTGATTATGTCACTTAATGGGATGATGCTGTTGACCCTGCACTAGTCACTGAAAACACTATTTTCCCTTGAAAGCCTTAAAAGTGGATGGACCTCTAGCTCATGAGATTCTCTTCATAAGTCAACCGCTCCAGTGGCCTAGTGGTTAGAGCGTCTGCATCGGATCTGGGAGGTCATGGGTTCGATTCCCGGTTGAGTTATACCAAAGACTTACAAAAATGGTACTA
>QKMX01060256.1:0-14499 GCA_003401595.1 Venustaconcha ellipsiformis | reverse complement strand
TCGAAAAATCACTTTGTAGGGTTCACCCTCCCTGCTGCTCGAGATGATTATCCTCAAACATTTTCGCGCTAGCAATCTGACCAGTATCATATTCTGTACGAGGACCAAATCTAAATTGTTGGCCAACTTTTGTCTCATTCACTTAAATAGACAACGTTGTTTCGGAAAACTTTGTTTTCCTCCATGGGTCTCGACTATACCACGTTGTTGTTCGACCCAGGTTTGGTGACTTCAACGGTACGGTATAATCCTACGTTGGAAACAGATCAGCAATCGTCATAGGAAATCTGGCTAATCTCCTACGAAATATGGAACAGCTTCCTTAATGTCACTGCGAACAACAATCGGTGTTCGTATAAAGCACAAGCATGTCCGTCAAAAAGCGATTAAGATCTAGCCTGGCGGATACAACTACGTCAACATCGTCACGGAAATCTCCAGACTGATTACTGGCAACGGAGATACCGCCACGAACATCAAAATCGAACCCAATTATACTACGATGAGAACCAGAGTAACGATCTCAGGTGTTACATAGTACGATTTCATAAACAATACGTCAATAAGATCTCTTCTCTGTTTTAGCACAAGTACTATTTTAAATTTCAATGGTGTACATGAAAATCTTCCTGTCAACTTCAACTGCTCTATCTCTCAGAGATAACTCAGTTTAAACGGTTCGGCCTCCAACGTGATTTATTCCACCGCGATTAGCGTGCCTCCATGATCCATCATGCAAATTCATCTTAATCGCTGCGTTTATTATCATATACTGAACACGCACTGAACCTCGGAAATCGCCATGTGGTTAACCGATCAGTCCAGAAACGTCGTCGATAATAGCAATGAAAGAAAGTAGACTGAAAAACATGTTTATTAATTAAAAATAACCAATGAGACAATCACGCGTAAAACGAAATAAACTCGTCGGTGGATTTTTATCCAAACTGTTTTTGTCGGTGTAAGCAGTTCTTCCTGTTATTTCAGAGAAGGAAACTTCGACTGCCCTCTGATCTCAACGAGAGCAAACACAGAAAAATAGAGACCCTTGACCAAGATGTGTACCTTCTTCCCCCCAAGCCGGCACGATCTTGAATCTTATTTTGTTCAGCGATGACTTTATGCGAATATGTGGCATCAACATATAATGGTTTAGATATTGAGATAATGGAGCCGCTGACAGTGCAGAATCCGCCATCGAAGCTGAGATGAAGGAGGATGCTACAGGTATTGATGCAAATGTGACGAGAAATATTTTCAGAACTAATTTTAGACTTGCATGTAATGCTGACTACAACATAGGATTCACAGCTCAACATGCACTTACCGACACCAGCCACGAGATTTTGCACGTTGCTTACTCACATCAGCATCTTTGGAGTGTGCATGGATATCTGAAGGGTGTTCAGTGGCGTCATGAATACACTGGTGCTGAACTGGAATCAACGTTGGTTAGACTTACCAAGAAACCTTACTTTGAGCAAAACTGAATTTACATATAGCAGTTTGCTTAGGCGCAACGGAAAATGTTGTGGAGTCGCCACCAATTAAGGCAGCGAGCTTCCGAGACATGTGCTTGTAGTGTTTCAGCAAACAAACAAAACCGAAAACAAGCACGTGTTTGACAATTTCGAGTTGTCTCTCATTCACGTTCGCATCAATTTGAGACAATATCCAGAGCGAGAATTTGAGTACAATTTTGCTGTGGAAACTCAAAAGTATTCTTGCGTGTGCATGATGTTGATGGAAGCCATGCAAAAGTACCAGGACGTGAACACCGGTACGCATATATTGATGAAAAACTTCGCCAACTGGTATCCCATTTTCCTTTTCCAAAAACATTTCGAGCGTATTAAAGATTCTCCATCCGACATCGAGATCTGGTGGATAGGTGATCCAGGTGGAGATAACGTATGTTACACGTTTATGACGCTGGACGTGCTTAATGGAAAAGTGACTGTAATTGTCTGACAGACAATCAATATTGTAACCACCACCAAAACAATAAATATCCTTATATAGAGACTGCCGAGGAAAATATCGTCTCGTGGGAAACGCGATAATGGTTCCAGTGCAATTGTCATAATGCCATTCTTGAAGACTATCGCGCCAAAGCTGTTTTTTCGGTTCTAATTCCATTTGGGCTTTTCATAGCGACTGTAGCCATTACCGGAGCTACACAAAAAGCGGTGATGCGAAACGGAGTTTACCGTAGTTTTCATTTCTGAGCCTATTTGGCATCGTCCATTTACTATCGAAATAAATCCGTCAAAAAACCCAAAATAATAGCATTAAATATAACAAAATGTCGTACGTCTCAGTTTATTTAACACTGTCACAGCAGCAGAATAAATGTATCGCTGTGTTGGCCAGGCACAAAAGACCAATATCAATCTGGCTCAAAGGTGTCAATGCTCACAGACAGAGTCATACTGACCCCTCGCTAGGCCACCTCGGTAACCCAAAATGCTTCAGAGCGAAAAGGAATCGTTGTTAACTTGTCGGTGTCGCAAACATCCCTATAAATGAGCAGTGTACAGCTCGTTTCAAATTCAGGAAGGCAGCCATAGCACATGTGTAGGTATATCACCCAAAGTGATGACCTTATCATTTTGAAAGAGACATTTCTGAAACAGAAACGTAGCTTCAGACATCAACATTGTAGGAAACAACGTTTCAGTAAATAGTGAAAGCTATAATATATAACAACCAGCATGAACTCGTGGTGCCTTAAGTGAAGAACCAGAAAGGATAGCATTAACGCCATGGTCACTAAGAAAAATCGCTTCATGATCAAATCGAGGTGTGCAGTATGTGGTTCCAAAAAACTTACATATCGTCATATGTAAGGTCACGCAGTCACGAGTGGTGGTGACAACTAAATTGTAGACAAAAACTGTACAACTATGCTACCGGAGATATTGATAAGAGAGCTGTGTGCCATGATAACTTAGTGAGCGAGCAAAATTAAACACAAATCAAAAGTGTTATTTCTCACTCGATCTGTAGCGCTTCTCTCAAGAAACATAAATACATATTATCTTTCACTGAATATGCACAACAATTATCACTGAACAATTTGATCCTTTGGTGATTCACTCTCCCTAATTCCAAATATTCAAGAGCGTCAAAAGGTTGCGGGTCAACTTGTTTATTTTAAAATGTGTGATGTATTTCTTTATTCTACCAAACAAAATGTATCTCAACTGAAATTACTTACAGTTTTCCTCAGTTGAGTATCTCTTTCATTTAAATCAATACTTCATAGCTGCTCAGTAAAGTGTTTCTCTTGAACAAATAGTTGCTTTACACATAGCAAAAATTACAAGAAAAAATGCTAAATTGCGCATTCCAACGATTCTTATACAAGACGATGATACCACAGCAAAATGGTACGTTATATTTAATCACTAAAACCAATTACGATACATTTTACCATAAAACATATTACCACCCTGCATGCAAGAAAACTCTGGAATGAATAATCAAGCTTTTCACATCCACAGAAAGGGAACCGATATTATATTTCTTTACAGATGCTATTCATTTTATATTTATAACAATTTAAACAGGATTTATCACGCAGTTTTCTCTTTCAAAATTCAGTTGTATATCGAATCCTAACCTTACGATGAGTGTCTTTAATAAATTCTCTATCAATAGTACCTGTACTGTATATTTGCATATTCTCTTCTGTTATCTGTAATATCTGATACGAACTCTATAAATTATATAATTTGTGCATTGCTGTATAACATACATAAATGGCCGATATAAAAAAGGCAAACAATTATTGGGAAAACAATAGGTACCGTATCGAAAGAATAACATTTATTATTAATGAAGACTTTTAAATTTGGGAAACTCACACTAACTGCTACCAAATAATCAATGACTTCAAAAAGTCTAGACTGAGCATTATTTTGCTAGAATGTGCAATTATTTGCTTTTCTAAAATATTTGTTTATCTGAACTGCAACTACTTACCGAAGATTGAAAGGATACTAAATAATTAATTTTACAGAATACTTCATAGATGTTGAATACAATATTTCTACAGAACGTATACACACTTAAACATTGTGACAATTGCTATTAAAGCTGACACATTGCTGATATCAACGATTCTCTTACAGTATGATGATACCATGTAGACATTACAACGTGTTCTAGCACAAAACTAATTAGAACCACGCATGCAAAGAATCAATGTAATATAGTATAGGGGATAGAACATATGCCTACTTTAATCATAGCAATAAGTATGATAGCTGCTACAATGCTGATATCAATGAATGTCTGACAGTATGATGATACCATGCAAACATTACAATACATTCGATTACCAAAACAAATCCGAACCGCATTTGCAAGAAATTATTACAATATAGTACAGCGGGATTTCGGAGGCATGGAAAGGGAGTCGGTATTTCATTTCATTGCAGATGTGAAAATCGTATATATTAGCATCAGTTCATTCATCCAACTGCGCGCATAAATGTTATCGTTTCCTTTCACTTATAGTCCTAATATAACAATAGGATGATTCATCCAGTCTTACTGGCAAATTTAAAGGTCTTATTTACGAACTGTGTCGAGCAATAAATACACGAACTGAAATTCAGTCGCCTTTTTGTATAACTCAATTTGTAGCGCCTCGCTGAAGTTGCATAAATATCTATCATATTTCACTTTCTATGTACAACACTTATCATTGAACACCCGGACATGGTGGTTCTTTCACACTCACTGCGTCCAAATAATCAACGGCATAAAAAACGTTCCGTCTCATCTTTGATTATTTCAAACTTTCAACTGCATTACTTTATTTCACCAACAACGATTTAGCTCAATTGAAATTACTTACCTCCGTCTGAAAATATAAAATATTTCATATTCATCAATAACTCATACATGTTCAACACCAGATCTCTCTAGAAAGTATACTTGCTCTAAACATAACTACAATCACGACAACAGATGCTAAAATGCACACTGCAACGATTCTAATACAAGCTGATGATACACTGTATAAAGGTAAAACAATTCAAAACCCTGCATGACAGGAATCGCCATACTATAGCATAGTGGCTTTATTATGCATTTAAGGGGGATGATATTATTTTCTTTCCTTGCATATAAAATAATCATATACCTTACTAACAGTTTATTCGTCGAACTGCGCACAGAAATATTATTTTTTCTTTTCACCACTAGTACTAGGATAGCATTAGGTTAATTAATCAAGTCTTCCTCTCAAATGTAAGGGTCCTGATTAGCAACTTTTGTGAATCAAGACCAACACGAAATAGTTCATGTTAGAAAATACTTCATAGATGGCAAATACAATATTTCTCCAAAACGTATAAATACTTAAGCATAGCAACAATATCAATAAAAGATGCTATAATGATGTTAGCAACGATTCTCTTACAGTATGATGATGTCATTGAAACATTGCAATACATTATATCACCAAATTAGATCCCCTTCAGCAAGGAATCACTGTAATATAGTATATGTATTTTGGATGAATTGAAAGGGAGACGGTATTTTCATTTGTATATACGATAATGGTGCATGTTAATATCAGTTTATTCATTCAACTGCGCGGATAAATGTTATCGTTTCCTTTCACTAATAGTCCAAATATAACACTAGCTTCATTCATCCAGTACTCCTGTCAGATTCAAAGAATGTCTATTTTAACGTATTTTGTCAATCAATAGCATATCAACTGAATATCAGTCGCCATTATTTCAAACTCAATCTGTAGCACCTGTCTAAATATACATAAATACCTATTATCTTTCAGTTACTACATACAAAATTTATCATTCTACACTTTGAGCTTTATGAGCTTCAAACTCACTACTTCGAAAAAACGAAGAGTATCTAAACGTTGCGACTAAACATTACAATTTGTACAGCATGAATTTATTCCAACAACCACGATTTATCTCAACAAAAGTTACTTATAGTTTTCCCAAATGAGAATATGTTTCATGATAATTATTGATGCAACCGTTGCGATAGCAACTATCGAGCGAGAGATTCACGTCCAATGAGAAATTCAAATCTTCACGTGCCTCACGATCATATCGTCAATGCAGTACCACATCTTTGTTGTGTATTTACTAACGCCACGCCGAGTGGTCTAAAGCGCTCACAGCTACGGATGATTGCCATCTCAGCTTTGTCTTTTTGGGTTTGCTTCTCAGGCTCAACCGATGTTAGGACGTGAGAAAGCGTACCAATGGCTTCACGTGGGACGGTGGTTCTTTCCGGGTTTTCCCTGGTTCTTCCTCCACCATTGATAATGTTCCCCATGTGTACCCTATCTTGTACTTTAAATGGTATTAAACCTTACAACAACAACAAGTATCACCATGTAAAACTATGTGTAACCAGTGCGACTTCCAGACTGCAAGACTTTGCCTTACAGACAACCTGATATCACCCAGTATAAAAAGGGACGACTTACAAGAACGACACTTCGTTGCTATGACAAAAGCCGAGAAAGATGAATCACTCTTCGCAGATGAAAAAAAGAGAAGGAACAAACCTCACTGACCTCTTTCACCACCATACCGTCATAGCAAAGTTCCTTCAAGAAGGAAAAGGATTCAGTAGATCTAAATGATTATTTAGGAGACAGTTTAACACGACAACTACATCATACCTACACGGGGAAATCAAAAGACTTCGCGTATGACTTTCGACGACTCTCTGTTAGCGGAACTCAAACGTCAGTGCCAAGTCAAAGATCGAGGACATTAGAGCCTATCTATGTATCACGCCAGTTTGAACTCGCATGTATATCTCGGGTTTAGTACACCTGAAGAATTAACTTCTTCCAAACGAGTGATAGAATATACATGAAATAAAGTTTGTGTATTACATCAGGCGTTGTTTGTACAACATTACACAAGAGTATACTGTAAGATCATAGCATATTTTTGATTTAGGGTCCCGAGATTCTTATTTATGGTACATGATTTCTAATTGTTCCAAGACCGTATCAAAAGCATAAGTGATCTACATGACATAATCTTGGTGTATTATGTGACAGTGTATGTGTGCAGCATATTTTGGACATCAAAGGATTAAAGTAAACTATTAGGATGATTGTATTTTATTTTTTCAAGTGAAGTTATTGGCATTTTGTTCTAAATGAGAATAAAAAATAAGAATAGGAAATGAACTGATAACTTTAGAGTTCCTGGTCAAAGAACATCTACATTTGATGACTAGATTTACTGAACTGCATATGTTTAAGAATAGAGATACGCTCCATTTAATTTGAATAATTTCTACTAATAAGCATAAAATAGAATATACTTTACGTATATGTTAGTGCTTACTAATTCCGCTGCCCTTCCTTCTTCCTGAAAAAAACAAATGTTATATGAGACACGTTGATAGAAATTTCACTCATTCAATTTCAATACAGGTTAGATACGCATGTATACATTGACATATTCAAATACACTGTCTTTATTACTTGCAATATGTATTCTACAATAGTTACTATTTGAACAAATTTACTGAAAGTGTGTCTTGAATTTAAGTCTCTGAATTGCAACTTTTCTGTTTTTCTTTAGCATGAAACTATGATGAATAATCTATTATAGAATTTCTCTTTACCTGAATAAACCTTTAGAATAGTACTAATGTTGTGGGTAAAATAGGTGTATTGGTGCCTATTTCGCTCCTCCGGGTAAAATGTATTTAAAACAAAACAAAAAACAGCCTACTTTCGTAAAATTTTACATTTGTGAGCATCATATAGTCATGACCATATGCAGGAACTTCTGATAACTTATACTACATTACCTTTATTTCATAATGTACAAAAAATCAATGTTGCAAACACATATACCCATAATTATTTTACTAAGGTTTAGAAGATCACGTTTACTTTTGTAACAAGTTCGTGTCTTCATATACATCATCAATGTGTACAAGCAAAATCAAACAAAATAAAAAAATCTTTGAGTTCAATGTGCAATTGATAAGTTTATATTTACTTAGAATACACATGTATATCCCTATTTTTACTAATATACAATGATTCCTATGTAAGGTAGCAAACGCAGCATGGTCCCTTGACATAAAATCTCAATTACTCGATACTGCAAAAAGACATAGTGTCATTGATATCTGGCAAGAGTTTACAGGCATCTAAAACATAAGTAGAAACTTTATATCTCAGTTAATGACATGACTACATAAGCATAAGTAATATAAGAATCAATGTAAATCAAGCATACAAATCAATTCATTCATACTAACTGTACCGATTTCCTGCATTTGCCCAGCACTGTCACATACACTCGGGTCACCTGTTGCCAGCTCTTTCGCATCCACATTTACAAATTACCTCTGTAATTGCCAATACTGATTTTAATGTTGATGGTATTGTGGAGCGCAATCATCTATTTTACATATACATTTCATATTTTCACCCTGTGTTTTCAGTCTTGGATTATGAATACAAGGAAAATGTAATACTCTCAGTTGTTTTGCTTTTCTTCATGACATTAACAAGCAGTTCAGTCTGAAGGTACTACCCTATTATGATATAATCATGTTATTGTCATACGAAGAACAAATATTAATTTGTGTGTCCTGGATTATGAACATTTGCATCATAAAAAATACGTGAATTTTCCCTAACCGATGCTAATCAATCGCAAAAGTGTTAACAAAAACAAATCTTTGATAATAGCAATAAGAATATTTTATATTTATCATTGACTTCAACAGCTTCAACTCAAACTACAAAAGCAGCTCTATTTTCATTGTTATGTAGAATGAATGCCACTAAATGAGATATTTAAAATGTAATACTTTAGTTTTGATATTATATAGACAGATGAATGATTGGGCAATATTTGTCTACAAGTATGTCACTATTGGTTAGTGCCAATATTGTAACATCGCGTTACTATAAAAGCATGATAAAGACCTTTGAAAATATATAGATATAAATATAGACGTTAAGACCAAGAGTGACATTTTTTTTCACCAAGAAGAAAACAAAAGACCAAACAAAGAAGTAAGTATCGAATGATTACAACCACAGAGTACGTGGCACATTTGATCAATTAATATAGGATATCACTAAAGGGATTCAATTAGCTTAAAATATGTAATAAAACCTAGTGAAAGATTCCAACAAAAATAAATCGATTAAACAATAGGCCAAACAAAGAGCAGCAAAAAGGGAAATAATAAAACAATATGAACTCTATGAGCAATCTAGTGTATGGTGATAATCTCCCCTGATAGTGTACGAAAGGCTTTAGAAAGGAACAATGTAAGATATAAACTAAAAACATTCTTTGATAGTATGATGTCTACACCAACAGAAAATAAATAACTATGCATGGCGATAGTCACAGTGGAACGGTATACTATTAAGCTACTAATGAAATTATTATTACCATCAACTGCAGGATATGATATGTTTATAAATATACAATATTCTGCCGCTACAAAACCACTTAAAATGTGAAAGGTTTCTTGACACATCCCCATCCCTTTTCAAGCGTTCACTTGCATGATGTAAGCCAGTAACCCCGTATAGACGGACCCAAACAAATATTTACCAACACACGTATTCCGCACTCCACTCTATGCTGATGGGTGTGGACTTTTCATGCTCGCCTAAACAAACGGCTTGCACTCCCCTCTGCTCCGGCCACCAGAAAAAGATCTCGAAAAAATGGCTGTATACTATGCATAATATATACTAGATGATGATCCCTTGTATGATGTATGTCCTGTGAACATTGGGCTCCATTTCTCTAACCCTTTCTGGTGAAAGAAGCCCTGATAGGTTTGTGAACGTAATACGAAGAAAAGCATACATTTTGATACCAGGTGGGTCGGTGTAAGGTCCAACTGATTTTCATCGTCCCGTTCAGGTTGGAAATATATACCGTCGCAAGCGCGTAAGCGGCATTGGAGCCTCGAGTGTTCAGCACTTTCGTCTTGCAGCCAGCCCAGCAAACGTACCTGTTGGTGATGCTGTCGATGGGGACCATGATTTTTCTACTTTGATAGGCCACTTTCGTTATCTGGGCGGTCGTCTTGGATCTCACACTAAAGGATGTGCGGTGCTAATAACGATAATAACGTTCCTTACCGCCAAGACGACCCAGTGGCGCCCAGTGAGCACATTGCGATGGTCAACCCGAGACAACGTCATTTACATGTCAATCCCCAGCACATAGTGACGTCTAATCCATCCGTCTAACTACGCTGGGCTTTTCCGAAGTACGCATTTTTCCGTTATGGATTTTTTAACGGATGACAAGCAGGCTTCATTATTCACCAATCAAATGTGTGCTTTAACTATCATGAGTTCACACCATATTCTCAGAATATCCCTGATAACCGTTATCTTTAAAATGATGGTGCAAATAAAAAGTGTAAGCTTCAAAACCCGAAGCAGTTTTTCAATCATCAAACCGGAAATTATACTGATTTGGCTGACAGACACACCATGGAGAATTTGGTCTAACGACGTATCTCCAGCTAGGATGCTCTGTCGTGTTTCAATTTTGATTTGAATGTTGCTTTCTGTCTGGTTGATGCTTTTGGCTTGACTGGTAGTCACCTTGATACAATTGTTGATCGCGATGCTGAGTTCCTATGGCTCATCTTCACGACATTCGTTTGTAGACACCTCGAATAAAAGTACATCATTTGTAAGATACAACCTTGTGTCTAATATGCTATGCGTCTGGCAATACGTCCACTCTGTTGGCTTTGATAGACTAAGCATACTTTCTCTGTACTCTTATTTGTGGCATTAAGCCAAATCGGCTGTCAGGATGCGACATCTCCATCAGATCAAAGGATAAAGGATGTAGTCGACTACCTTATTATCACAGCGCATTTAATGTTTTGTAGAACTACCATAGTTGATGAAATCAAGCTCTCCCCCGAAGAATTTTTGCGACGTGTTTTCACCTACAACTGGTTGTTAACCTTTGGGAGCTTTTCACCACGTGTTGCAATGGCTCTGAAACATCACGAAACACAGCGCATTTCTAACAAAGCTAGTTCTGTTTCTGCCACCTTGTTTCAAAGTATCATATCCCCATACGCATATAACGAATATTAGCCCAAAGAGATACGATGGAAAAACTAATGTACGCTACATTATATTCTAGGGCTATGGTAGAGCACGCTACGCTCCACATCGTGGGTCTACGTGACGATAATAAAGACGTCACTGTCCTCCACAATAATACCTTTCAAAATACCCAATGTTCCCTCGTCTACAGGGTCAACTACCTGGCTGGTATCAGGAGAATGCAAATAACTGGAAATTTGGCTCACTCACTCCTCTACTGTACCTATGCCTTCTTAGCAAACTCCTAATGACTTCGACATGATTCTCAATGTAAAATGTCTCCCAGTATAATGTATGCCAACAACTGGACTTGCGTAAGTATGCCCCCAAATTTGACGCAACTGTTCTCTGGTGCTGTAGGAGCAGAACACCGACTATTGTGCGGTGTTGTTCAGATTGGTTTGCGTTTTCTTCCAGCGATTCATGGACGCTAGCTATTCTATAGTATTTGCCTGGATCCTTCTATGCGATGTAAACATTGGTCAGCTTAATTCGAATCGCAGTTTTGCCACAAAGACTGGCGTTCCTGCCTGCAGCAACACCTGAGCTTCCATTTCGCCAGGTCTGTTGAACTCGACCATGTTTGGGACACGAGTGGGTATTGATACTATGTAGGCCGTTTCCGCCATATCTGCGGACAGGATTGTTAGAGTTGAAGAAGGGACCTTTCCGTATTTAAGGAAAAGTTGTTGTGAGAGCTGGTCCCACTACAAACTCTAATTTGCTCTTAGGATTACCTGTCGCCATCTTCTTTTTGATACCAAACACTATATTCTTTATCAATAAATTAGATGTGGAGATACAAAGCGAGAATGTTATGATTATAAGTGACCAACACAAGGAAAAACACGGTGGTTAATATAATAAAAGAAGCTTGAGTGCCTTGGATTTATAGATAGGTGTCGGAACAAGTGCAAAGAAAAAAATTGTCGTTTGGTTCTGTTTTCCAAACGGTACAAAACTGAATTCAGATTTTCCAAAATTAAGCAACTTTCAGTCTGTGAGAGTCTGTGAGAGTCCAAAAGGTATCAGTATCAAACGTAAGACAAAATATACAAGGCTACTTTTACAACTTTTATAAGCAATTACTTTATCTATCTTTACGTTATCCACGATACGTTAAAATATGTTGCTCTAAAATATGGCACTTGCAAGTGATCTCAAAAAGATTATAAAAGAAGCGTGACTGAGCATAATTATAAAATAAATCAATTCTGCATCACCTTTGTTATTATTAATTGTTATGAGTATTTTTTTAAAGATATTGTGATACAGCTGTTGTTGTCATTGTGACACAATGTGATGCTGATTGTATTATAGTAAGTAAAGGGGTTTATACTACTAGATATAGTTTGAAGAAAAAAGTATGATACCAGGGTACATGGATTGATGTAAAATATGTTGTTCTTTTAAAGTCCTTACATTGATGTCATTTTGCACAAATAAATGGTCTCATCAGTCATCCTTCTTATGGTAAGTTATATTGTTGTAAAGCACCTATTTAAAATCTCATCCATTAATGTGGTTTATCAGTGACTGTACTAACTAAAAGAGTGCTAAATGTAACATTGCATTTCTTAAAAATTTTATGGGACTAACGAATTATTACATGCTAATCAGATACATTACCTCATGCAGTATTAACCATCTTACAGTATTGTTGAAGATCTAAAGTTTTTCTCGCACCTGTTGCTTTTTTCTGATGATTCTATTTTCCATATTCATTCTATTTTTATAGACCTGTAGCTTTTCAAAACATTGCGACATAGTTGTTATATTACCAATGTTTCCTCCTAATACACAAACTTTCGGTTCTTCATTGTTGCAAACTCATACGATGCCGTACATTGTGGAACATAGTTACGTCAACGTTGCATCTTTCTTTCAGGTTATAAAATGAAAACGATGAATTATGTAGTATCTACATGAAATTAACACCTGAACTAAACCATACATCCTGTACAGTGTTGAAAAGATCGATATCATCTTTGCCAGATCCTACATCAGTTGGGTTTACAATCCTAAGCATGATAAAATATTTCGGCGTATACTATTTCGGCACTCACATTTATCTCATATTAACTCTTTCTGATATAAATATAAAGTGTTAACTTTACAAATGTGCAGACTATACATTTATACAGATCGACTGATGACCTTGAAGTTGTGAATGTAAAATGTGTTCTTCAAATCCTTGTATTACTGCATGACTTTTGAGGCCTGAACATCCTGTTTATATAGTGTGCAACATTTTCCAAAAAATCAAAGACAAACAAAAAATGTGTACATTGATCGTTCTTAAACTCATTTTATATACAATACGTTCCATTACATTGATAGTGCATTCTTATCTTTGCGACTACAATGTAATTTGACAACATGATCGTGAAACTTCAGAAATGTCCGGAAAGTCAGCTGTGGCAAGGCTTAACACACTTTTCCTGACAGTGAAGCAAAGACAATGCCGCAATAAAATTATGTATGCATCTAATTATTGTGCGAGCTGTATTTCAAATGAACGAGAACATACGTGAAACATACATAACTGTGTTTCACAGAAAAATATAAACACATGTGGACACTAGTTATATCATCTAATAAAATGATTTAAATTAATATATAACCTTAGCTTCCATTAGTCATTTATTAAAATGAAATGTAAGATAATTTGATTAAAAACTAAGTTAATCAAAATCTAAAAAAGATTTTATTTTGTGTTTAAGGAGACCGCCAAATAACGGGAATAGACAGATGTTGTGTACTTATGGACTCAATTTTACACGCATGCATAACGTGTTATATTACTCCTAAAATAATATTAATGTTTTACAGACAAAATAGAGTACAGTCATTGTGTCAGTGTAATGCCTTTATTTCTGAACACACAGTCACTTTTATAGTACCTCTGATATATAAGAAACGAAAAGTTGTTTTCGTAATCAACCCTTATCAGCAAGAGATTTATGATACACAATGTGCCCGTTGCAAATTTATCTTGTTCATTTGTTTTTATTTTTACTTGCTATTAATGGCTTCGAGAGGTATATTTGGGAAACTTCGAACTGTAATCATTACAATATATTTATGACAAAGTTCAGAGCTCGGCGAATATCGTATGTCAGGATTTGTTTTAAATTTGTTTAGTTCCTTTCCTTTCTTCTTTTTTATTTTGTTTTTGGTAATTTTCTTGGAGTTTTGGGGGAGGAGGTGCTTTTGTTGTTGTTTTTTTATTTTTTTTTTTGTTTTCTTATTTTGTCTTCTTTTTCTTTTAATGGGGATTTTTGTTGTTGTTTTCCACGGTGGGGTGGGCTCTTTTGTGTGTAGACGTGATATTAATATATATATATATA
>QKMX01060144.1:0-10752 GCA_003401595.1 Venustaconcha ellipsiformis | reverse complement strand
ACAAATAAATTTATGGAAAAGAATAAGTATACACACCACTGAGATCCTCAAAGTAAATGAGACATGCTCCTTCCTCCTCATTCATTTCCACCTTTTCTACAGGACCTCCCCCACTTCGTCTAGTATTTTCAAAATACATGAGCACTGTGTCTTCAGAAGTCTTTGGAGCAAGATTAGTTACAAGGACACATCTTGATATTGGTACTTGTGAAACTTCCAGAATAGCGCCTTCCAGTTTTCTCTTTTGGCATGCTTCTTTGAGTTTCTGTAAGTCTACATTAATGAAAAACAGAAACCAATTTGCAAAGCAAAATATATTTTTCAATAATACATACCTGATCATAATACCTAAAAACAGTACAACAAATGCCTGGCAAATCTAGCCCTATCAAGCTAATAACTAGCTTTAAGAAAGCTAAGAGTTGTCTGTCTACATTGGTGGGAATCAGACAAGACCAATTTCCCCTTGTATACAGTGATTAGCACCAAACCCAGTTCATACTTCAGTTACTACTGGAGCAGAATGCATACTCTGCCAGTAGGACGTAACTGTGGGGAAGTTGGGATGCTATAATCATATTATGATTGGTAAGTCTTACTGAAGACAAATAATTTATTCCAGAAGTCAGACACTTATTCAAATGCATCATTCAATCATTAATACCTTGAGCATACATGTAAGAGATGGAGATAATTACATCCTCTCACCGTGAAGAAAGCAAACTCCAGTCCCCTAACGCAAGTGAAGCAGCTTCAAATCTTGAGAGAAAAAATATACAGGCTGGAGTACTGGCTCCAAATAGTCTCACACACTTGACAGGGAAAATTTTTACCCTTGCAAATCTAGTAGAAGTCAACAGGTTGTGTCACTGAGAATTGGTCCAATGACTTGCAGGAATGTAGCCTGTTGCATTGCTGCTGTAGGTTCCACCAAATCAAAATGAGCCTGTTGGACAAAAGATTTTGGAGGTAACTTACCACAAATTGACTCCACCCTTCATTTTATGTGGTTAAGCCAAGCTTTTGGCAACTACATGCTCTTGTTGCAGCAAAGTGCACACTAATTGCATCTGATCTTAGGTTAGCCTCTGTCAAAAGTAAATAATAGTTATCATCTTATGCAGGGCAATATAACCTTAGCTACCATCCTTTCCCTCTTTCAAAATATAAATATGCGAGATCTTCCTCCTTGAACCAGACTGGTTTGTATCAGGTACCATTTCAAAGCCCCCTGTGGCTCTCATAGGTGACCCTGAGAAGAAGGGTACAAGGATAAAAGAGGTCTCACCATGGATGGAACCCCATTCTTTTCAGTAAAAGAGTAACCATCATGAATGAAACCAAACCATCATGATGGAAATTCCATAGTTTGGATCAACAATTCAAGTATCTAATTCTGCCTGCTGTACTTTGAAGCAGATTTTATAAGAGAGATGAACCGATAATACTCTCAATTTAAACAGTTCTTTATTTGACCTTATTCAGCCATGTCAAAACCCAGGTGAGGAAAGATATTGATATTCCTTGAGATTTATGCTGCCATGTTTAATAAGTCATTAAGTCATAGTACACACATTAATCTGCTTTAAATAACTGATGTGATTTCTAAGAATCCTTTTGCATTAACCTTCATCTACATATTTTGAAATGGAAAGAGGTAGTTTGATTCAGTTTCTTTACTTTTTAATTCTTTTTTACATTCTTTTTCATTCAGTTTATCTTAACAGTTAATAAAACTTTTATACATTGTATTTGCATATGCACAACTTAATAAATGATTTGTGAGTGTTCTTATGCATCAGTGTTTTAGAAGTTTACAAATTCATAATTTTTGCAGCATCTCTGGATCTGTGACACTAGGTCTGTATGAGATTTGTCTCCATGAAGGCCTGCCTCTACATGACCATTAAGAGACTGTTCAATGATAATTCTAGGTATCTGTGATCTGTGTGGCTCTGATGTTTACACCTGGGTCTTGTAATTACCCCTTTAACTGGTGCAAAATCTGCCACTCAACCATACTGCAGTAATTGCTTTAGCGTGGGCTGGTCTTTCTTAGCACAAGCTCTACCAATGACAGGATTCCATAAACTTCTGAAGATGCAACAGGTGGAGGTGGGCAGAATTTAGGTGGTTTCAAAATAAATTCCTCAATCAATGCACAGATAGCTGAATCTCATCATAGTTAAATCAAGTAAAGATAACAGATTGCAAATGCAATTCACTGAATTGCGATGAGTGGGGTGATGAAGACAGCTCCTGCAATATCTGAGACAGTACTTGTGGTGCTTGCCAAGACTGCAAACCACATCACAGACCATCCAGTTTGTAATATCATAAAGACAAATGTTGACTGTATTGTTTCTGGTCTGGACAAGGTTTTAGGCATCCAGTACTGTCATGTCACCATAGCTTGTATAGTAGTATTAAATCATGAGAGACCATCCTGTAGCCATTGGTCAATGATGGCAATGAGAAGAAATGGATACATGAGGATATCAGGCCTACTTGGATCTGAAATGGGTATGGACCACTACACAGCTACTACAGACTACCCTATGCCAGCAACAGAAACTGAGCACTATAGCACCACACTGTCCAAGGCACTCTTTGTAAATGGTTTCCTGTCCCTATTAGTGCCAGTATTCTTCTGTTAGGACAGGATATGTGATACTGGAATTTTGTAGTCACATTAGGATCTAATGTAGGCTTAATCAATTATCTGGGAAAGACTATGAATGATCCATATATGATGGCTGAGTCCAGTCTTGGCAACACATGGCCATCATTTCCATCATTTCTGCATAGGGTTTATGATACTGGGAAAGATTAAGGGATATTGGATTCCCATAACAGATCCATACCTGCATCAGGCAAGGTCTTGCCTGAAATGGTGTTGACTGCTATTGCTCTGCCTCAAACTTCATAGAAATTGTAGCAGGCTGCTGTACACTGACCTGCTAAAACATCTTTTGCTCCTGTTGAAAACATCAAGATGGAGCTGAAGCTGCATGTGACACCATGATTGGGATGGTTCACCATTTTTTATTTTTCACTGGACATGGGATAGCTCTCTGTCTTTAAGAAAATTGATCATTGAGACAACATCGGTAGCTATGCTGATGACATCATTTTCTTTAAAGGCACACTTATTTGCCTTCCCATTAGAACATTTGTCTGGCCAAGATTTCTCCCCATTGATTTTCTGTCCAATGTCTACAATTCTTTCACACAAATGTCAAAAGAACACCTCATATTCCAGTTATGTCATATAAGTATCCCCCACCAGTTTAAAACACTTGTACTGAGTGTACTTTGTCCTGCCCATTATGCTGATACCTGCAAATAAAGTTAACTTATCAATAGTACATACAGGTGTGTTAGTCAAGCATCACCTAAACTTACTGTTATGAGGATCCTAGTGCACAGTAAAAATGTCTACAGAAATTACATGCAAGGTCCTTAGGTCTGAAGTAAGTGTCAGTGACCAAATTTCATTTCATATCATGAAGCAGAAGCTAGTAAACAAATGAATGTCTATACAAATTATCTGCATGACCTCTGAGCTATATTATAAATCAGTCAACTGGAAAAATTTAATAGGTGAAGTAAACATCATTGAATGTGAAGCAACCCATGACAGGAATAAAAAGAGGGTGACAGCACATATCTCTTATGATGAAGCTGTTATTCAAAAAAAGAGAAAATACTTTTGTCTCCAACAGAACAGTGACAAATAGAAATGTAGATGGAGTTTTCTTCCCTTAAGTGAGAAACACCTCCAACCCAAATGCCACATTTATACATTATTTTTGCAAGGTCTCTAAAAGAGTGTGCTTAAGTGCAAATGGTAACTAAATTATAGACAGGACCTAGCCCCAATAAAACGTTCAAGGGGAGATCACTCTTGTTTGATTCCCACCAATGTGGAGGCCTGGATTTGTGAGACAGTAGTTGTACAGTCTTAAGGTATTATGATCAAATAAACCATGCAACGAAGAAATATGCTATCATAAACTTTGGCTGAAAGAAGACAGATTTCATAAACATGCCACATGATCTTGAACTTCTGGTGGCCTTTTTTATCTCTCAATATGTAATATCATTACCTGAATTAGAAAGTCACATATATATAATTATCTAACAGCGTACATCCATTACATCATGTGGAATTTACTGGTCTACTCATGTACAGTAGACAGTGCATAATGCTCTTTTAAAGTTGTATACTGTGCCATCATATAGCCTCTACTTTCTGTATGTTGATTTAGTTTTAGTTTCATGTAAGTGGAATTTATTATTATTCATTGTTGTTGCAGGTGTTTTCATTTTCTATAATGTATTACATATAAGATAAACATATATCCCCTGAAATTGATAAATCACATATGTAATATCATTACCTAAGGCCATAAAAATCTATCTCTAAATGCACTCATTCATAGTAATATATGGCTTCACATTTTTAATAATTTTAAACAGGTATCCCTGACAGTAGTTACCTAGCTACTCCAAACAGGAAGTGAAAGAGGTTTCAGCTTCAAAGAATGTAAATCCCATATAATTTCCTGTTTATTGTGAACTGTTTAGCTTAATTCTAGGGTCATCATGAATATTTTCAGTGTGTTTATTTTGATTATTACAGGAATGCTGGTTCATTATAGTTCTTCAATCTATTTCTTGAAGGTTTTAGATGGTTTATTTTAATTATTACCATTCATACTAAAGATACAAATTAGAAAATTAATACCAGAAAAAACAGAAAAGCACATTAAGAACAAATTAGTTTCATGTTTTCTGAAAAAAAAAAGCAGTAAAATTTTTTATTTCTAGTTTGTTTAGTAGATGAATACTGAAATGGAAATCATTGCAACACATTTTAAAACCACATACTCTATATTGATGAAATCACAATGCATATTCCCACTCATTTTTGCACATAATAAACTCATTTTATTACAAAGAAAGATGCATCATTTAAAATGGAAAATTTGTAGTGCAAATATATCTTTTCTTGCTTCTCATTGTAACTCTGTCACATTGAAAGTAGAACTAAGATGTGTCATTATGTCAAAATTTGAAAGCTACGTGGTTTTTATCATTAGAGGAGTGGGTCATTAGCTGGATGGTGGCAGAAGTAGTTGTGTTATCACAGCAGAAATGGAAGTGTGCCAGTGTGACAGGTATAGTTAGATATTTTCATCTATTTGCCCTGAATTAAAAAGTTCAACTTTGAAAAGATATATGAGTTACAACCTTTTTCATTAGGATGAGAGGTCATTTAGTATTCAAAACTTGTCTGTAGAGGCAGGTGTAGTTTTGGTTCTTGCATCACAATGGCTTCCCTATACAGTTTCTTTTTTTTTCCTATTCATTGCAGATATGATTTCTTTAAGTATTTAAATATGGTAAAATTTTTGGCAAAAAGCATGTTGGGTTAACTTTTATTGTATTAAATGCTAAAAATACAAAAGAAACCCTTAAAAAACTTCATAGTAATGGCACTGAGTGAATGAAATGTCATAAAAAACAATGTGCCTTATATATCACATATAAATGACAAATGTTTCAGTTACTTTAATACAGCAATAATAGAAAATATCAAAACACTATTTAACCAAATATATACCTGTTTCAAAATATTCAAGAATTTCAGATGTGGCCAAGTTTCTGCAATAATACTCTCTAAAGAGATTTCTGAACCTGAACTTCATTTAATTTTTTTTTTTATAAAGAAATATTTTCTTATCAAAGAAAATATCTTGCTCATAATTAAATTTGTAAAGAAATTTTAACAATCAGATACATTTATTGTTGTGCATCATAGTTTGGTTTGGTCTGACAAATTTTCGTTTGCCTGGCCTAGACACTACAATACATTATTAGTCAATTCACACACTTAGCTTTTCTCCACTGCAAAACCTCTTAATCAAGTCCTAAAAATTCATTGTATTTTATGATATTTTTTATTAATATAATAATATTATCTAATTATAAACTAAACGTGTTACTCACTTTATGACTATTTTTTCAGTTGAAATACAAAAAATTCATGGTAATCATTGTAATCCCTAATGAGTATTATTTTTGTTATTTTTTGCTATTTGGTCTTTTGAAATTTTGCATTTTGTATTCTGAAATTTAATCTTCGCTGTTAACATTTTTTTGCAAGAGGAAGAACTCTGCATAATCCCAAACCTGCAATTCTGAATAGTCCTTATCAAAGATTATTTCCCTTGCTTTCCTCTATTAAAACTGCTTTCCTCTACTAAAACTTTCAAATGCATGCAATGTACCATATATATACAGGGTTTCAATAAGAAACTTAATCGCTGACAAGTGCTAATGATTATCTAACTCATCCCACTACCTGGTGATACCAGGTCACAATACCAAATCTGATCATAATCTTACTTAAAGTGTGGCATCTTATGTGCAACAAGCTCAGCAAGTCAGATGCAAGATCATCTAACAAATAAGCATGGATGTTTGTTTCAATTGAATTAATTCAAAATCTTGATGAGAAGCTTATATAACAAGTGTGATCAATATCTGTTAAAAAAATATGGTCAGTGCAGTGTTCAAAAGATCATCCAATCATATATTAGATCAGCTCATTGAAATGTATGGCTGTCATTCATTACTGTACTTATATGGGATCTTGATGTTGCAAGCTAACATACCCAGTCTGATCAAAATCTGATCAGAAATGAAACTTTAGAGTGCTCACAAAAAAGTGTTGATGGAATGATAGCCAAACCGATACAGGGCCATACCATGATACCATGAGCTCAATTGGTCAGGTGAGATGAACATCAATTATTTTCATTATGTGATAAATTTTTACACAGCCTAATCTTTGTGCTTGTTTCAAACAACACTAACAAAAACTTTAGATACTTTCTATCTTTTGTTGCTGCAGTTGTGGGTTTAATGCCTTTTTTGGGGCATAGGATAAGCTATCCATGGCAGATAGTATAAATGGTGGAGGATGAACAGAGGAAAACCCCTCTAAGAACCACCAACTCACAGAGATCATTCAGGCAAGTTCTATCATGTACCCATATTGGTTTTATCTTGTGCAACAAATATAAAATTTAATAATGAATTCTGAAGAACCTATTTGTCTTACCTGCACCACCTGCGGATGATCCAAATAATCAAATTTAGTCAAAACAGAAAAAAAAACTCTTTCAAAATTTTCAATCTTCTGCAAACAATAGAATTTATTCAATTTGCTCCACATCTTGAACATTAGTCCTGTAAGATATGTGTATATGAACCTGAACTGATATAAAATTTAATAAATACAAATAATAATTCCAAGGAACCTGTTTGTCTTACATGCACCTTATTTGGATGACCAAAAAATCATATTTAGTGAACAAAAATTGCAAAATTTGGTTTGAATATATGGATTGTACCCATGATGTTTCATGACTGAACTTGTATAAGTTTCTTAAATATGCAGGTAAATGTACAAATACTTTCACACAAAATGTTCTTGAAAAAGTTTCTAATTGACAACACTTTATTTTGGATGTATTTTGAAACAAGAATGTTAACTGTAATGTAATATGTCAATTAAATGTAAATGCTTGGATTGAATACCAAACTTGTTTCACACCATTTCTAATCAAGACAAGTAACTACTATTGCAACTCATTTAGGACTTATTTCAATTTGGTTTATTGCCTCATAATAGAGCAGTAAATTAACTCAACAAATGGTAGATAACCTTTGAACGCATGAAAATTTTATTTGCTAAATTTATTTTTGATGATTTTTTAGAAATATGCACTGCTTTTTTTCACAAATCTTACCAGGAGGACTTTCAAAGGTGACCAAAGCTTTCTGCTCATCATCCTGAGAATATAGAATCTCAGCTGGTGAGGAACCACTCCTTGCTTCTAAAAAATTGGTTAAACAGTCTTTTGTGATCTTCTCATTGAGTCCAGTTATCAGTAATTTATCCTGGTACATGGGAACTGGTTTAGGAGGTACATAGAGTTTGACATCCAAGTCCCTGCCACTCAACTTGTGTCTTTTCTTCAAGACTTCATTGGTTGCTATGAAAAAATATCATTATGAAGAATGCATTTATTGGATAATATTTACAATGAGGAAAGCTGAATAAATTTCAGTTTTAACTGTATCAAGAAAAATCAAATTACATTTAACTTTTCCAAGTAAGCTGAAATGCAAAAAAAAAACCTGCTAAATCCTGTGACTCATCAAAAGCAAACCTGCATTTTTGAAAAACTGCTATGTTAAAAAGATTACATGAGGATTTCATTTCAAGGATCTATCAGTTTTCTTCCATCTCATATGTTGATAATATTTGTTAGAGAAAAATGTCAAGTTTGTCTAAATATTAGTTATTGTCTGACAGTGGGGATAACCTTAATACAAAAAACATAATTCATGTTTGAAAACAAGGTCCTCAAAGGGACTGTTGTTCTACTAGTTAAAAAGAATCTTTGAAAAATTCACAAAAATATCCATTTATTTGTCCATTTATTCCTCGTAACTGTCCACATATATCCTAACATAACAAATTTAGTAACAAAAGTGTTTTCTTGTATGCTTTAGCAAACATGTTCTCAGGATATCATTGAAAGAGCATTATTAATCTCTGCTACTGTTAAGATATATCCACATGCTTAGTTGGTTAAATCCACAATTACAAAAATTACTCATATTTTTTGGAAAAATTAGAACAAGTTACTGAACTGCTATCAGAGTATCCTTCAAATAAATATATCCACAAATTGGGCTTGATAAATATATATTATTACAGTTCTAATGTCTTAAAGTAACAAAAAAGAGTGAAAACCAAGAAGTTTTGTAAAAATTCAACTAATAATTTATTTCATTAGAATCCAAATTAAATTTAAGAATAACTTAGTACTGTGAATTAAATTTCAAATAGTCCTAAAAGTTTTACAAGTACAAATGAAATAGTTTCAGCTGAATTCCAGTGGTATTCCAAATAGGTTCCAATACTGAATGTGTTGATTGTGCCTGTAGTCTCAAACATGGTAATGTACCAATTGCCTGAATTGTGATGATGTGCTAATAGCCTTTTGATGTATCATGTTAATATAATCCAAAAATTTCCTTGTCTGGATTTACTATAATTCCAAATTAATGTTCCAGTCCAATAATATTATTGCTAGCACTTTGTATTTCCAGTGAACAATATTTAGAATAAATAATTTCACCCAAATCAAATACAGAACACAGCAATAAGAATGATTCTGCCAAAGATGGTAAAGCAAGAATGATTAATTTCTCAAGTAAATAACATTATATAAAAAGCTAAGGCTCAAAAACCGAACCATAATGAGGCTCAAATATTCATTACTAGAACATTCAAAAGTTGTCAACAAGATAGGGTCTGTTATTAAAATTATAACAAAGATCATGGCAAACATCAGGTAGACCTGGTTCTTCCAAGGAGGAATTCCAATGTCCTAGACTCAGACCCAAATAAACATGTTTACCTCCATTGATAATAATCTGAATATTTAATCCACAATCATAGAGAAAATATTAGTTATGTATTATGTTCTTTACAACATCAGTGATATTGGTCAAGTACACAATGAACTTGAATTTGGACAAGGTCAAATCCCAAATACAATTTTATATAATGTACAAATCATGGAGAAAAAAAAAACAAAGTACAATGCAAATTAAATATAGATAATATTATTCATACTTGTTTATACTATCATGTTCATGAGCCATCACAGATAAAGACCATAGTTAAGACCTTACTTTTAAAATCAATTTCAGACTGATGTCAGGTCTTCATATTTTTAATGAAATAAAAAAAATTGCCTCTGACTTGACCCTAGGGTCAAGGTCAGGTTCATACACTTATTTACTATAACAAAATCATGTTGGTGGTCAAGATCTGTACCATTTTCTGTCAGGATTACAGGCTCAATTCCTTCAAGATGAGTAGCAGTAAGATTTTTTTTAAATGGCCACATGGCTGCCATATTGGATGTCATCTGTACCATTTTCAGTCAGGATTACAGGTTCAATTCCTTCAAGATGAGTAGCAGTAAGATTTTTTTTAAATGGCCACATGGCTGCCATATTGGATGTCATATCAGTATCATTTTCATTAAACATCAGCTAATTACTGTTAATGTGTTGAAGTGAAAACCTTATATCAATGCAGACATTTGTCCATGAGAAGCATAGAAAGCAAATTCAGTGAAGTTTCTCCCATGCCTACCAAGGTCAGGTTATAAAGGTTCACAATCAAGAAATCTGAATACAATCTTTAAGGCAGAGCTCTAAAATTACTAAGTCGAAATCAAAAGTAACAAAGTTTCAATGCCCAGTCTAAAACTGCATTAGAGGAAAAGTGTAGACAAAGGTTTAAGAAAAATTATCTGTGACTTAATGAATGATAATACCTTGATAGTGATACAAAAGAGGACATCAAACTGAGAAGTATACATTTACCATGGTCAACTACTGTACCTCACACAGCTTTTATGATACAAAGTGGAAACAAAAGAAACCTTTAAATATTTACCTGGGACCCTGATCTTATGGATAAGAGAATCAAACATACAATACCATGCCTTTTCTAGTGACAATATATAAGTGAACCAACCTCACCCATTTATCTTAAACAGCAGAACACATATGTAACTGAAACCTAAACTACTGACCTGTGACCTTAAAAATACATACATGCCAAGTCTCCCGAATTGTCCAGGAGTCTTT
>QKMX01060087.1:0-11297 GCA_003401595.1 Venustaconcha ellipsiformis | reverse complement strand
CATATTTTCCCATACAAATGCAGTAACCTATAATTACAGCTCATGTGATTTTCATTTATCCACAATTTGATGGCATGGAACCTAACCATGATCATCCTCCACAGTGGATGGGTAAATATCAACAAATCACCACACCTTGGCATGCATAATCTTGGCAACTCCACCATGAATAAGAATACTTGACATTACTGACATTTGAATATCCTGTGAGTGTAGAGCAAAAATAGAAAGATATTGACATCAAAAGTGATTTACAGTCAGAAAGGATTTGAAGTATTCATCTTCAAGTAACTTCATTATAATCTTTCATATTCAGAATGGTTTGATGGCTTCTGTTGAATGACTACATAATTTTCGTTATTCAAAGGTCACAATGTGGCCAAATAGTCTAATTCTCATTCCAATTGATCACTGCCATCTCAACTTTGTCAGACTCAGCAGGTTTGGGTATGTAAGAAAGCATGCTTGCAGCTTCCTGTGGATTGGTGGTTCTGACCGACATTTTCCATTATGTATGTCTTAACAGAACTGAAAGCAGTGATTATTGTTAATGCTGTTACCAAGTATAAAATATTGAACAGCTTTAATAACAAAATGGGATGTCAAGATTGGCATGGAAAGGGGATGTGTGTGAATTAAATGAAGCAAACTGACTTGGCATGTCATATGTAATAGTCCCCATTATTGTCATGCAATTAATAACAATGGAAGTTTAATATTTGTCATTAATTAACCTAATGAGCAAAATTACCAAATCTCAGAGATTTTAATTTCAAAAAAATTTAGGGCCTACTTTTTAGATATATTGTCTCCACACACATATATTTTTATTTGCTCATTATAAAGGGGAAAATAGAAAATGTTCAGTTTTGCCATTGATGAATGAAATACACTGTAATAAATTATATGAAGATAGTAGGTCAGTGTTGATAATATAGATCCATAATCACATTTGTGTGTGTGTGATTTGGGTTTTTAATGTAGCTTTTTCTAATTTTTCAGTCATTTAACTACAGTGACTTTAGTGTGATAGTTTATAGTATTCTCTAGCACTGGGAGCATCATGCCACACAAGTGTAGCATCATTTCCTGCCCAGTTACATTATTCTGACACCAGTCAAACCAATCTTAACACTGACCTCTTAATTCAAGACCCCTGCTAAGCAATGTATACAATATTTCAAAACTTACATGAACCTGGATAAACGAACTATTTTAGATCAAGTCAAGCTATGCTACTGGGAACCAAATATAGCAGTTTAAATAATGACTTATTCTTAAATCATGTATCCAGCAAAATATACAGTCAGTGATGTATCCAGAAATTTTGACACCTCCAACTTAATTCTGGGTCCCTCCACCAACAAATGTCAACTGCTGGGAATTTTAGGTACCCCACTGTACATGGTTATATTCTTTGTTTTTGTTGCAATTCAGGAAACAAACTGCCTTGGTGGCCTAAGTGAGTACAGCATGCCCCTCAGATGTGGGATGTCACAGGTTCGAACCCTGGCCGAGTCATACCAAACACTGATAAAAATGGTACTAGTTGCTGCCTTGCTTGACATAATGTATACATGGGTTAGCAGAGGTCTTGCTACTAGGCGAAGTCGGTAACTAAGTTGCCTAAAAAATGGAAACTTCACATTTCTCTGTTAGGAAAGTGAAAACGACTTCGTCTTGTTATTTTTTAGAGGAACATTGAATGACTGTCCTTGATACGCTCCCTCACCTTAGCCAGGTTAATTCCAATGTTATGTTAGAACTCAAAGTGAAATGTAGACATAATAGTTGGTGTTGGTATCAAATGCAAACTTTTGCACATTCACAAGCATGTGTTTTGATAGCTGACTGATCATTAACCCATTCCCGAATATGTTAGCAACTATCACTGCTCAATTTCCGCAAATTATTCTTTGATGATAAAAACAGACAAACTTATGTTTCGAAACTTAAACTTATGTAAAAAACAATTAGTGTTTTAAGAATAGAATCTGTCATATTTTTAACTACTATGTGTACATTATTTTCCTCATAAAAGTCAGTTTGGAGCCGCAAGTGAACCTGTCATGGGGAAATAATGACGGACATCGCTGTGTCTGGGAAGTATGCTTTTTGTGATTGTCTCTGTTTGAAACTATTTATATATTAAAAAAACCAATTCATACAAATGAGAGTCTAATATTAAATTATTGAAGTTTTAGTTCTAACATTATGTACGTCAAAACATGCAGGACTGTATTGTTGTAGAATTCAAGAGACGCTATTGTAGTAAAGTAGGATGATGATTCTTAGACAAAAGAGGATTCTGGACCAGAGACCCCCACCCCGAAATTTGGAGAGAGGGGATTTGTCAGAGGAATAATATTCTAGTTTGAAAATCACTTTTGCTAGAAATCTATTAAACAATGAAATATATAAAATGTCCTTTCGTCAATCCAAGAGACATGATGGATTTGATCAAACAAATGAATTTTGTAAGAGTTTTAATTAAATTAGGGCAGCCTCATGCTATACTAACATAGCAACTAACATAATAAACAATTATATCAGAAACGTTTGTTACCATTTACTGACAAAATATTGATCAGCATGGTCATTCACAAATCAAAAGAAGTTGGGCAGATGATCCATTGATATTTATTGACAATATATAAATGATATTTCTAAACATCTACTACTACTGTTGTAACCATATTTTATAATAATCTTTTTTATACCAGCTCTCATTGGTAGGATATGTTAACATACTGTCAATAATACGTAGTTTGCTTATTAAATCATCCGTATCATATTTATACCTTGCAAGTAAGATCGTATCTGATGAAGTAATTTTTTTAAGTGAAACTTGCTGCTTTACAAGAATTTGTTTTAGTTTAAAGTATGGGTTCAACCTCTTCATAAGCTATTGAAAGAGAGACACTGACACCAGATATTATTAACAAAAATGGATTTAATATTGCTCAACTTGAGATTATACCAGTTATTCATTAACAATGACAGATATGATATTACTTGAAGTATTCTACGGTAGAATTTATAACACTGTTTTACACACCGAAGGTTTTTGTGATAAAATTTATAATATTGTACTAGTGGTTAAACACCTTGTTTTGGAATTTCTTCTGAAATATTGAAATGAATGATATGTTTTTCCTTATACAATAATTGTTTACAATTTCTATACAATTGTAAAAATTTTAGTGCCAAATGTTTATTCAAGAAACTTATTATTGTCATCTAAAAAGTCCGTATTTGTCATAAACAACTGGCGAAGTATCACTGTATTGTTTATCTGTTAGTACTTCATTTTTCTTTAATAAAGTATATGAATTGAAACTGTCTTCTAATTCACCTACATCGAATCTGTTTTATTTCCTAAATTACTGTAATATCTTTGTTTCATCAATTAACCCTAATACCATGTTTATTTGATTAATGCAAATTTTTTAGAACAAGATGTTGTCTGATAATTGCATATGTGACCACAAAATTTATGAACATAATTTTTTTAAGCTTATCTAGTTGAATTGTGATCAGACCAATAGCAGAATCTACTTTCAACATTAATTTTTAATATGGTTTCGTGAGTATTTGTGTAATTAAAATTGTCTTGAGAGCAGAATTCATGGAAATTGAATATCATCTTCTTCACTAATGTCATAATAAGAATCAATCTTTACTTCCTTACTTCGTCAAAATACTTTTATCTCTCATCATCACTATGATAACTAATTTAAGCATCAAATCTTTTGATTATCTTTAGAGATCTGTCAACAATAACCGGATAAAATTCTAGATTTTTATGTATCATGACAAAATTGTGTTTGAGTACACTTTAATAATTATTTCAGTAGCCACCATCACAGCAATGATTTTAATTAGGGCGTCTTTGTCTTGGTAGTACATGCCGAGATACTTAAAAATTTTTCATTTTGAAAAAACTATTATAACTTCCTGTTTCTTCTTATTCCAATTATCCTAGAATCTGATAGTTTCTCAAGATGATAATTGTTATCTTTCATTTGTTTTTCCTCCTGTGCTAATCGTGTTTTTAATAAACATAATCATATTATACAATTTTTCATTTGATATTAAAGTTCTGTCAATATTTTTTCAACAGGATTTGTTTTTGTTCTTCAAGACAATCATCATAATAACAGTATCTGCTTATAATATCAAAGTTTACTATTGTTTGGTCCTCGCATATGCATAACATGAACAACAATTTTGTTAAATTCTGACAATGGCATGTTTATCATTGGAATTGTTAAAATTTTCATTGATTTTATCGCACTTGCTGATAGTGTTTCATCTCCAGGAATATTGTTTTTGTTTAAAATATTATTATAAATTTCTCTCACAACAGTTATAATTGGTGGTGTTGCCATTATTTTATAGCATTAAATTAAATCAGATCACAATGATCATTCCTGGTCAACGAGTGTAAATATTTGAAATGCTGTCAATCCTGGAAACAGATGCCCAGCAGCAACAAGAAATTATAAAATATAAGCACTTGCTAATAGTATTTTCTGCTGAAAAAGAGTTGTGATATTGTAAAATACATGTTCTCTGTTCTATACAATGTTGTCCAGGTGGAATTATCGTTTGATACATCAAACCGCCAGTTATAGTTTAGACCAACACTAGAATTTAATTGACATAGCAAATGAAATTGCCGAAAAGTAACTGCAATGGAATATTTTATTTTAATCCAAAAGTTTTCAACTTCTCCATTTGTCATGCATTCTTGTCAGTCAGAGAAAGGATACTTATGATAATTTTAAGGTTAATATGATGATGCACTGACCTCAGATCGATCTTTAGTTGCTTCAAAAAGTGATGGAATATACCCAGTATTATTTTTGGGTTGTTTTATACCACTACCAGACACTATGAACGTGCAAGTTATTTGTTAGATAATTAGGATTAACTGGAACATATGGTGTTGTTATTTTGTTGTTTTCATGTTTATATTGCCTGGCATGGGTCCACTGGATCATTTATCATATGGGGTAAGTTGTTCTTTCAACGGAGCATAACTAATAGCATAAGTCTCATTAGCTTGTGGCAAGGTTGTCAGTAATGCAGTAGTTTTTGAATTTGATATACGTTTCCTGTCATTGTGTCACCGGCTTTGTTAATTTTATTATCATCAACAGATTTTAGTTGTAAATAACTTGCAGTTTGTGTATTACCTACATTTGCTGATAGATATACAGTTTATAAACCTAACTATCGTTGACCTGACATGTTAATTTTACCTGTAACTGTCCCACCGGTTTTACTATCCACATACTTCAAATTCAATTAACTTGCCGCTTGAGTTTGATTTGAGTTTGCAGGTGGATATCAGGTCTCCAAATGTAATGATAAATTTCCCTGACATCTCTAATTTACCGCTTAAAGTTCCTCCAGATTTATTTAGTTTATAGATGTCAGCAAATTTTGGCGGTGTAGAACTAACAGCATGTTTATTAACAACATTTATTGGTGGATAATTTGTTTCTAAATCCCGTACTCATTGATTTGACATCGACATGTTTCCTGTGATTGTGTCCCAGTCTTTTTTTAGATAAGCAGATAAATGAATGTTACCGTTTATTATTGTATTTTAAGATGATGAATCTCCGAATTGTGTTCCAAATTTATATAATGGCTCATTACCTAATGTCTGACAATTTTTTCTCCGTACAATTGTATAACTACAATTGTATAACTATGGCAAAATCATCAATATTAAATTTTGACACATTGTGTTTGGTGAAACACAAACATAACAATGAATTTACATATTATCTTTACCTTATTGTTGGTAGAACAGGATTGGGGAAAACAAATCTGCTATTGAATTTAATGTGTGGAGATAATTTTCACTACAATTGAGTTTATATTTACACAATTAGTCCACAACAAGATCAGTTCAAGCTACCTAACGATTATAATAACAAACTTCGTGATGATCTTCATACTGATGAAGATTTTTTTATCGTAAAAAACCAGAAGATCTTATTCCAGTTAGTAAACTTGATTTGCCCAATCATAGGATATTTGTTTTTTAATGATAGTCTGCAAACCAATTTAGAAATTAATAAAATAAGATCATATTCCTTGCAGTCACGTAATAAGAAATGTAATTCTGTTTATTTTGATCAGGATTTGTATCATAGTGACAGATTTATTCAGTAAAATACTGTTTATTTTATATTATTTCCAGGATTGAACATGGTTGATGTTAGAAATATTGCAAACGAGCAATGTCGCGATGTAACAAAATATAAATTTATTGAATTATATGATAAACAGAAAGCTGATAGAACGTTTTCTTGTTCGATAAACTTACACATAATCCAGCTATAATTTTTAAATGCTATATTGAAAATTATCTACCGCAAGTTTAATATAATATGGACAAATGAGCTAAATACAGTAAACATATAGAAGATCTATAAAACAAAACTTGCTCTCTCTCTCGGGCAGAATTGAAGAAAAGAGTGCATTTAGTACGACATGGAAAGATAGTTACCACAGAAGCAGCAGCTACAGTTCTCAAACCAGTTACCGAGGCAATACTTGGAAAACAACATGAAACTCAGCCACTATCAGAAGAACTTAAAAGATTGCAGGAAAAAGGTTTGGTCGGAGTAGTTAAAGATCAACAAAAGGCAGCTGCTGAAAACATTGTTGCTAAATCTTATAAAGAAATTAAAAGAGGGGCTGAAGAACTTTCAGCAAACTTTTAATCCTGTTGTTTGACAAATGGAAATGGATCGTCTTATCAATAATCCACATTCATTTTGAGCAAAGACTATTAGCAGCAACATCACTTGAACGAGTTCGAAAAAGGTTAAGCGAGATGAAAAAAAAAAAGAAGCAGATGTACTGAGGGAGAGTTTGATGAAAGAAACTCCAAGAGCCTAATTACATTTTGAAGAGGATTTAAACAATATAAATAACGAAATAGAAGTTCTCATGTACAAACTATTAAAACTAGATTTAAAGATTCAAGAATCTATGAGATGCAAAGAAAGGATTATAATTCTGAAGAACAAATTTAACTTAATAAAAGAAAAAAGAAATATATATATGACGCATTACCATTCAATAGAGGTTATCATAGAAGTATTAGAAAATACGACAGGGAATTATCTCCAATCTTATATTAAAGCTATTAATCTAAAAACAATAGAAGGTACAGTCATCACAATAATATTTTGAGCACCGTAGTAGGAGAAATAGATTTAGAAATAATATCTGACAAAAGTCCAACAGAAACTGTAAGTGTATTAGCTGAAAGTCCATAAGAAATTTCTGAACCTAAAAGTCCAACAGAAACTGCAAATTTAGTAATTAATATGCAAGAAAAAAAAAATAAAATAAAAAAAATAGAATATGATAATTTTACTAAAGAAAGTAGGTTCTCTGGTCTTGGTAATATTTTCAAATGGTGTGATTAGAGTATTACATGATATGATAGAAATGGTGATCAAGCTTAGAAAAAATACCCCAAAAGCACCATTATATGTTATTGTAACACTTCATCAAAAAAGTTAGAACAGGTATTATTACTAGATCTTTTAGAGTTACAGTCGAAAATATTTGAGGAAATCAAGTTCTACAATTTTAAGATATGAGTTTGAATCTTATGAGATACTTCGAGTGAAAAAAAACACAGGAACCGGAGACAAAATATTTGCATCAGTAACAGCAATGATTCGCAGATTAACGTTGTTGATATCATCGAAAGAATCTGGACATGTTGGTGCTGAAATTGATAAAGAAATTATTGATATACTTGATCATTTAAGATCCGAAAATATTTAGCATCTGAATAATAACAGTATTTTACATCGCGACTTAATTTTATTAAAATATAATAATAGAAATGTCAACAACATTATTAAAATACTCTAGTATGGCCGTAAAAGATTGCAAAAGTTTACAGTACATTATATTTCGCCATAACTATATATACTGAAAATGGTATAAGATTAAATTAATGTTCTGTCTGTGCTGGTACTCTATAGCTAACGTAAAAGACGGACTAAATTATAAATTTCCATTTAAAACTTTAGCTTCAGGAGCAATGATGAAAACATTTAAAATTCCACAAAGAGCTTATAATGTTATTGATCTAAATAAGGCAATAAAGGAAATAATATCATAAGTAAACAAAGTCGCCGACGCTTTTGAGCTTACACCAAATTATATTTACGAGCTCGGATAACATTAAAAATATGTTTCTAGATTTTCATCAGCTGCAGGTATTGCGTCGTTGATATGTCTCATACACGGTATCGATCATCCAAAGAATAATAACGTATGACTGTGAGCTGCCGGTAAATATAACTGAAGAAAACACACTAATAAAAATTGTTGTATTGCACCTGGATCTTACACAGCTTGAAGAAGTAAAAGACGAACATTATACAGTTTTTCGCCAGATGTTCTACCGGGATCCCTCCTGAAAATCAATTAGTATACATATGCAATTAAGATATCAATCAGGACGACAAAAATATTTTTTAATGAAGTTATTAGTTATTATTGACACCTACGTGCACAATAGCAAGCTATTGTTTGTGACTTCTTTGTACAACGTACTCAATATAATATGAAACAAAAAAAATACTGAAAAAAATTATTGGGGAATTTTTGGTAAATATATTTTCTAACATTATTGAAAATATTCTAGGAATCGCAAATAAAGTTGCACCACTTGACACATTAAAAGCTTTTGCAACCAGCACCGCATCTGCTGCTGCAACTGCGGCGGGTCAAAAGTTTGCTGATAAAATTGAAGAGGAGCAACAACGTGGAATACTGCCAATAAAACAAGTTATATCACAAATTGTACCAACAAAAATACTCAACGTATTATGATAACAACTACAAAGAAACTTGTATCTCCAAAAGGCGAACATATTGTACAAAAATTAATATCTAGAGTAACAGTGTGAATCAGTTATTGATGATAAAATTATATATAACCTATTAAATAAAAAATGTGTTAAAATTATCTTGATTTAACAGAACCGTATGTCAGCGACTGTACAGTAACATAATTTGATTATGTTGAATATCTCGACTAAAATTCAAATGAACCTAATAAGGCCAGTGTTAGAAAATTTAACACGGAAGATGAATATATATTTCTGCTGCCATATACGGCAATGTTAGAAGTACGTGGCCATATTATGACATTACTTAATCCACTTGTCGCAATTGCAGCTGAAACAGAAGTAGCTCTTATAAATGATGGATGGTGTTTATTCAAAAAAGCTAGATATCAGTTAACTAATCAAACTGTAGAAGATATTTCAAGTCACTTACAAGTTGCAAGTACGATCTTAAATACTATTTCAATTTATCATGATTACACTAGATTAACTGCAACTAATATGATATGGTTTAAATATACTGTAGCTGGCTTAGCAGGATCTATTTCCAAAAAGAGCATTACCAAATGGAGCTAAAGCCGCTGCAGATTTTCAAATTGTAAGAGATTTCCTTATTGCCGATGCTGTCAATTTTGGTATAGCCGCACAAGCTGCAGCCGCTGATGCAGTCTCTACAAGAGTCTCTTATTGCAGCTGGAGCTGATGACCGTGTTGCAATGTTAGATTTGATTAATAACGTAATTAGCGTAAGAAATATTCGTTACAATGAGGGTTTTGCTAAGAAAAAAACACCGTGAAAAATCACGCTAAATTACAATGATGATGCGGTTAAGTACAATATTTGGATTTTGCAGAGACGACAACATGCGCTTCATCGACTTAAACATACACTTATTTTAGATCGATCAAACAAAAGTGATTGTTTTTTTTAGATCTCGTGGAGCTGACGTACAATTTATTATAAACAATCTTGCTGAGTGGATGCCAAGAATAACTCCATCATTCACAAAAACATCAAAATTAACCTGTATAATTGATGAACACACGAACATAAATTATTTTCAGCAACATAAAATATATCAAACAACAGTTCCAAATACNACCGACTACACATGGCGTGTTACAACAACATCAAGTGAAAACTGATTCGACAATTATTTGTTATATTTCAGCAGAAAGCGCGACGTGGCAATCAACAAAAAATATAGCAATATTTAATAATATATTTGTTAGACGAATATACACCAGACTAAATTCACAGCAGTATCCAGAACGAGCAATATAATCGAATTTTGCAGATGACGATAATACAAATATTACTAGACCTTACATGTTCCTGCTGAACGCAGTTACAAAAATATCAGGATGTTGGAGACGGATCTCAGATATTAGTAGAGGACTTTTGTACACTTTATCCAATATGTTTGTTCTGATGTTAGTAAACATAGCGAAAGAGCGGTCGACTCCACAGCTGATATTGAAATTACTTAAAAACTTGGGGAAGTTAAAGCAGCGGCATTTTATATGCAATTATAATCAGCGAGAGATTTGTTATAATTAATTCTTTCGGAGGTAAATAAACAGGTAAAGTTTGAAATTTAATCTGTAACTTTATTATAATGACAAAATATATCGTAAAGGTAATGCATTTGACTGCGGTGAAGATAAAATCTTAGTAGCCGCTGTTATTAAGCAGAGGCAGGTATCGCTAAAAATTATAACCTAACCCCGAATGTGTTGTTGAAGGTATTTAACAAAGTTAATGTTAATTGAAAAGACAAAATAAAAACGCTCGGAAAAAAAATTTTCTTTTAAATTTAGGTGCCACACAAATAGCAGCAATGGTCAAACGTGACTGTTTTTTCTTTTACTTCGGTATTATCTGTAGTGGCAAGTACAATATTACCTAAATTTTGCCAGTACTTTGCACATTAGGATCAGCAGCAGATTCTGACGCAACAAAAAAGAGCAGTTGAAGGTCATGGTATAAAGAAATTTTTATCTAAAGACGAATATAATGCCAAGAGGATAAAAAGAAAAAAGAAAAACAACAACGAAAAAAAGACGCGATCCAGACGAAAAACAAAAAACGTTGGATTTATATGACCTTTGCTGGCGGGAGTAGGCCGATGACTAACATTGCCACGGCCGCGTTAAGAAACTTTGAAATACTTGATAACCTATAAAGTAAAATAAAATTCGTGGAGTTTATTCAAAAGACGAACTTAACGATGCACCAGCTGGGGTTTGTGTGTGATAAATATTCAAGATTTGAACGGCAATTTACTGATATAAGTATTTGGATTTTTTTTGGACTTCCTCCGTTCGATATGATAAAAAATATATCAACAAACATAAAATAATAAATTATTCGTCTAATCAAATTCAACCAGT
>QKMX01060062.1:0-10140 GCA_003401595.1 Venustaconcha ellipsiformis | reverse complement strand
TCTATGTGTATGTACTTAATTTCAGGATCTTTATTAGTAGAAAAAGCAAATATGTTTATTTGGATCAAGATTTTGGAATTTCCTAAGTGAATTTTAGAGGTTATGGTTTCGATTTTGTAAACATCAGGATCATTCTAGATGGTTATTTTCCCTTAGATATTTTTTTTTAAAGAAAGCGTTAATTGTGATCTGAGGTCAAGTAGAGAACTATATAATATTTTGATTAAACAAACGACTGCTCAACACTTTAATAGCTACATCATCGACTTCAGTTTTGGAACTTTTTCTGAACTTTTACTGACTTTTATTCAAGACTTTAAATTATTGTGACTTGTGTCTGTAAATCTTGGGTTATTTGGGATTTACCGTAAGTGTTTTTTTCTCATGTTCACTTTGTATATCTTGGGTAATAAATATGTTTGTTAAATTTTACAAAGTTTGTTGTCTTTCGCTCGTTTCTGTTATTTATTTTAAGAGCAAGGACTCTTGACGCTATTGAGAAAGGATTATAACGATACATGTTTGTAATATATATGTTAGATATGTGTGATCCATACTAAGCTTAGTTGCAACCAGGCCAGGGCTTTGTGAGTGGAATGTCAATCTTTAGTATCAAAGCTATTCCTATTAACGCTTGACTGACTCTTGTAAAGTTGGGGCTCCTATCAGTGAAGTGATTCATATATTCTCAGTTTGACCCCCAGTTAAAACTAGTGACTTATCCTACATCGGGCATTATGGGTTGTAAAATCAGAGTGGTCACACTGTCCTTTCTCTGTGTTGCTGAAAGAAAGAAGCAATATTCTTGCTCACCAAAACCAAATAATAATAATATACAACTTAAAAGAAACCCCCTCCCCGCAGAATGGTATTTGATCGACAAAGCTTTCGAAGGTCAAGTCATGAATAAAAAAAACTTCTGATAGGTGTAAGTATGCTTAAAAGTTTATTGGATTGGCCCAGCACTACCTCGTCTGATAATGAGCTTACCAAACGGTACCAACGGTTTAAGAAGTAATACGCCTGGTTTTCAGCACAATAAATGGTGTTGTTCGTATGAAACAATCTTCATTGCGAAGCACAACCTTTTCCTATCCTGTCTAGATAAATAATAAAATTAGATGTCAACGTACCATGAATACACGTAACTGCTCACAATCAGATAAATATACTGTACAGACTTAAATACCTCAATGCAATAAATCATTGTTTTACACATTCATCTGGCAGCAACAAACTGTACAAGTTTGTATACCAAATCTAAACAAAACGACAAAGCAATAGATTCTTCGTGTCATATGATCTGAAGGTTAAAAGATGTGATAAGAAGGTAGTGCTAAATATTTATTGTTAGTAGAACGATATAAAAAGTTGTGATAATTCTTATGTAGTAGACAGTCTTTATAAACATGTATTGGTATGAATTTGTTCTCTTATTATTGTGTATGAGCCAAGCAGGTCAGACACATATTTCATTGCTGGTCCCGTTTCTATAACCGAGTTAGACAACAATAAGAGTTCTACACATGCATAAGTGTATGTTTTATCAGTGTGTAGCAGCAATAAATGTTTTACTGATGCGTCACTTATTGAATTTATGTTAGACCGTACTTCACATTATTTTCGAAGAACTTAGAGTCATTTTTTAAAGTGTGATTATTTTCATTTTTGAGTAGATTTATATCCATCTAATTTAAAATATACAATTTTGCCATCGCTGTCATTATGTACTCTATTCTTTAAAAAAGATTAGGAATCAACAGACTTAAACACAAAAATGATAAAATCTATGCTATTCCTTCCTTCTCAGTATAAAATCGTCAGTCCGTCGTTTATATCATAAGCTATATTCCTTGCTCTGCTCTCCCACTCATGAGGCAGAGCATTCATTTTCCAACGCAGAAAATAAAGTTGACGAAATTAAATTATGCATCAATTTATATCAAATTCAGCAAAAGAAAAAACTCTGCGTCAAGAATTTTTCAGTTATATTTATATGTATTTGTTTCTAAACTTGCATCATGTCAGCCAGATCTTGTTGTGCAGAGTTATCTCGCTTGATCGCCATCACTTCGGAAGATCTTGCATGAAACATTGGGACCTTTTTAACGAAAATGTATACCCACCAGATTTAATTACAGCAAGTAAATTTCAGCAAATCATGTTCGTTGGACTCAATATCTAGCTACTAGTACAATTTGGTTCAAATCCAGTATTAAAGGGCGTCTTTAACTAGGGCTCGTTTGTAAATCATTTTTTTTTTGTAATCTCGTCTAACCGATGCATCACGCAAAGAAACCCACTCAGCCAAGTTCTCACGAAAATCAAACTGCATACCAAATTTGGTTGAAATCAAATAATGCTTAAGTGAGCTAATGTGCGGTAATGAAAGTGGGGCGGACGATAGGAAGGAAGTAAAGACCATCTCAGTGTAAGCAATCAATTTTCTAAACAAAATCGGGGTTGATAAGATGATTGAGGATAGGGTCCGATATTAGGGTCGGTACATTGGAATACTGTGCATAAGACACACGTTTAACGAAATATAGACGAATTACAAAAATAATGTCAAACATTATGACATTTTTCAATAATTTCTTATCATATAAGGATGTCATACCAACATGTGGCATTCCTTAAGACTGCTAACAGATTGTTCAGATCGTAGAAGAAAACAGATTCCATTAGTGCTCCCCTTTTCATATACATACACGCCAAATATCCCATGTTTTCACCGCTGTTATTAACCTTTATTAATATATTACTATTTTCAACACAACAATCTGCATTCAATTAATATTTTTATACAATAATACAAATGCATTTACAGGTCAGTGACTGAGGGAGATAAAAGCTGGAGACACATGCTAAATTTAATATTGTAAACTTCTTGTCTCATTCTTTGATAACGAAAACTTCATAATGAAGACTATGTGTATAATTTCTAGTATTTATTTTTATTTTTATATGATATTAATAATAAAATTTATAGAAAAAGTATTCAAACATTTGCAAGGTCGAAAATGAGTTTGAAATACAAGTACTTTTATTTCAAAAAATGCATGCTCTCGAAAAGATGAATTTTTTTATTGATTTGAAAATTTAACTGAGTGCTAAAAAGTCAGAAGAAAGTTAACAACCTATTCGAAATCCTTTAACAAGAATAATTTTTCCTCGGTTTTAGAAATATCAAAAAGACTACTCATAAAAATTTCCTAGAATTGATTTTCTACTCCTGCAGTTACCATCTTTATAATTTTCTTCTTGGCGATTAATTTTTGCACGTGATTATTAAATTATACTTTGAAATGTGCTCAACTATTTGATAGCACAGTTTAAGTGCAACATTTTAAAGTTTGTCACTCCTATCCAACGAAGTTGAACTGAAATTGGATTATTTCCCTTTGACCGTACATGACAATTTATATCTATTCGCATTAGGTGCACATGTTCTCTTAATCAAAAAGAGAAGAAGTAATAGAATTTGTACAATACTCATTTGTCACATCGGTGAGAAGTGTGTATTTCTCGTATAGACATCTGAACGGCATCATCATTCCTGAAAATATAATTATGTCTGTCAAAACTAATGATTCTTATATCTGAAACCTGGAAATTAACGAAATGCATAAAACGTCTGATCCTAGACTGTAAGAATGCATTGAAGTTTACTTTTATGCACTATGCGTTCAAACGTTAGCTTGGAAACCTCGTTTAAATAGGTATTACCACGTAAAGAAACAAGACGTAGAAACCAGTAGTACATGTAGTAGTAATAACTGTTGCTATTTAGGGTAATCCTTACCTCCTCTATAGTGATATCAGAACATTTCGAATCCACATATAACAAAAAATACACAGAAAGCAAGACAATTAAAGTTGTTTTACAATCAAAATTAAAATGTTACTAGGGTACTCACATTTTTCTAGTGGAGTTTTTTTTTGTTGGTTTTTTTTTTTACATTTCGTAAAGAGATACGAAGTACAATCGCAGCACACAGGCGAGGAAAACTGATTGGAAATCAAAATTAAAGGTAAACAACAATCACTGGACCAGTCAGACCATAAGACAATTATTGGTCAATAAGTTCAATCATTTTACCCAAAAATATTAATAATGGAACAAAGCTATTGTAATCAGTAGTTTTCAGAGAGATATTTGAAATACTTCTTGACTATATTATAAGAAAAAAACATCCATTTCGTATCAAGAGATAATGTACAGTGTGGTATCAAGAGATAATGTATAACTGTTTATAAGTTTGTACGAGGTAAAAGTGTACAACTTTTATTAAAGATTAACACTCAAATAATAAAGGTTAAAATTTATTCCTTTCAAATATCAATAGATTCATTCCAATCTTTTAAAAAAGATGCAGATCTATTAATTGTATTGCATAATGATAACATGGAACGAAGCAGAATCAGTCCTGACAGCAAAATAGTTAAAATACGGCGCTGTGATGAAGGAATAAATTACGTATTTTGCATGGAATTTGTATTTGGCTAAAATCACAATACATCTTGGATATCTCGTAAACGTTATGGAGAAAAATTTTGATTTCAAGTCATCTTGAAACTGATTATCTTATATATTTCCTTCGTTTTTCTATATTTTGGATGCAATCTTACTTGTGTTAGGGAATCATTTGGAAACATCGGCTTCAAAAGCATCATTTTTATGTCATATTTATGGAAAAAGTATCATTGGAATAAATAGATTTGTATTTTAGTGTAAGTGGCTCTTCTGCGTTACTTATCTTTACTTTGGCTTCCTCTGCAAAACCCAGGTGCCCAATTTCCATAAAAAAAATTGTTTGTTTTCTCTCCGTGTAGGATACCATGATGTTTTCTATTGAATACAAGTACACATGTTTCACCAATCATGCATTCTCCAGAATAAAACAAATAATTAATATTAATTATTTTTGAGTGAATAAAAATGGGTGCAAAAATATCTGATTGGTTGAATTAGTGTAGCATTACCATATGACTCAGCTGTTTCAAAATCAACTATACATCCCAAGGTGATATAGATTAGAAATCATTCTAAACCATTGAAAGGCATATAAAATGGTTTACATTGCTAAAAATCAAAGATTATGTTGCAGATAGATCTCCCGTTGACTTTGAAATAAAACTATTTCTTTAGCTGTTTCATGCCATATACAGTGACTGGAAAATAACAGTATTTGTGACATTTTACTAAGAACTTGAACCGTTGATGAAATAAATATTAATAAATTATGAAACCAAACTAAGCGTGATATAAAGAATATAACATACAATCTATTGAAAGAATGGTTAAACGGCCAATCAATCTGCACATTAAAAATCAATCGAGAACATGATTTCCCCCTTGAAAATAGTTTATTTAAGTCACGTCGATCACGATGACAATTTCTGCAAGTAATCTTCCAAAAAAAATACAATGTGAAGAATTACAAGCCTTTATACATGTTTTGAGCAAAATTAAGGGTAATGAAAATCATATAAGTGTTGATTTAATTATGCGAACATTGAAACAGCTATCCTACGTCATTCAAGAAGATATGGTAGCACCTCGCCCAAATCCACAATTATATTGTATACATTCAATACATCTAAACAATCTTATGTTACAGAGAATTACCATAAAAGTAACCATAAAAAGTTACATTTTTTTGGATGCTTTTTTTCAAAACTTTCATCGAACATTGGGTAGTAATTTGTCAATGGAATAATGAATACTTTGGCCACACTCAGCTGTAAAATGTTAAAGATACAAAAGATTAAAAAACTATTCATCTCATAGCCAGATTCCCTGTCGTACCATTCATACTTAAATGTCTTATACACCTTTGATGAAATGAAAATGTGCTATCCAGAACAATGTTATGTCATACGTAAACCTTTAAATAAATTTATAAGCACAATTTGCGTTGTTTACAGTGATGAAGCTGTGATCAGATACGAATCATACTATAACACGAATTTTTGCCGATATCAAATCAACTCGGTGATGCAAATGGCTGCATACGGGAGTGGTACATGGTACTGGCATTTAAGAAAACAAAACAAGTGAAGAGTTCCGGAATGAAGTTTATACACATTTGACGTTTACTTACAGATACGGAAATTACTGGATGGTTGTACAATACATTTACCGGGTCAGGGTTCTTTTTGTCCAGTCAATAATGGAAGAAATATGATGCAATTAAATTTAACCTGTGGCAATTTAAAGACATAATTTCATACACACATGAAGAGAAAGAATAAAACTTGATATATGATTGCATATTCAACTGGCAGTAAAAATAACTTCATGATTACAAGCAAAAGTCGTTTTACTAGTAAACAAACCGTTGACATTATTTGAAGTGCTTCAGATTAAAATATCATTGTGATAAAATTAATTCTTCTGTAGATTTGTATGAGCCTTAATCAGGGTCAGCGAAGTTTGAAACCCCCAAATATATGCATCTATCTCGACCAAACAAATTACACTGAATGACTTTTTAATGCTAACTGTTCTACTTTGCTCCAGTCTTTACTTGTTAAAATGTTTTACAATGTGACTTACCTCATACAATGTCAATACTCATCTTCAACAATTAGGAACCACAATCAGACTGAATATCGGTTTAAATATTAATTGCTTTTCATAGCATGCCAGTAACATATTTTCCCTGTAAAATAAATAATAAAATATAGACGGACATTATGATATCCCTGACAGAAGCCTGTTGAATTTGATTTATGTCAATACATGTATGAAAAAGCAGAGGAGAAAGATGTCACAATTTGTGAAACAACAAACAGTGACATAAGCCTCAACAATAACCGTCTTATAAATGTATGCAGTCATGTGTAACTAAATGACGCAGCTACCAGTTGCATTGGGAAAAGACATGTTGGTACCCAAATACAAAAGATTATATCGGATAAAAATTTGTTCTAGATGATCAAGATTTGTTTTAAATGACAATTTAGCTCTTTGTCTAATACTTTTTGAACATTGTAAGCCTTATCAAAAAGACCAGTTTGAGCTGCTTGGCATCCAAAACTAATTACATTTAATCAAACTAAAGATAAACAAGGAGATGTTTGCTTAGGAAACCGATATAGTGAAAACGAAGCAATCTTTCAAAGATTTTAAAATCTAAATTGAAATATATCATGATGGATGCCTATCCTCCGTTTGAACCATTTGTCCGTGTGATTGGCCAATAGTACCACAAAATGTACTGATCTGAATAATACGATAATCACTAGTACTATCGGAGTTACAGACGAGTGCTGCTTTAACTAAAGTAACAAAATATTGAGGGCAACAAAAGATATATAATTTTCACTTAGTGTATTTTAAAGGACGTTACCATGTGTAAGAAGAAACCTACGATTTATCTGTTAGAGATCGGAGTGATAAAATTAAAACGACCAAATATGCTTCTTTTGCCAAATATTACAACATGTTACATGCAGAGGTTGGACAATCTGAACTAGATATGATATATGATCATCTTGAATTTGTTAATAACATCAGTGTGGTACAGGGTTAGTATTGACGAAGTAAATTGAAAGGAAAAAACGAATGAGAATTTATTTTAATGATTGGGGAAAACAAAGTTTACAAAAGAAACACGCCTTCATAACTAAAGTAGGTTTAAAAACTATATGTGGTAAATCTGACAGTTAAAACAGAACAAAACGTAAATGAAGACTGAACAGGAAAGAGTTTGACAGAAAATACATGATTCCAAAGAAACCAGCAGAGTCAAATGAAAACAGTAAAGACACTTTACTAAATGACTGCGTACGACTCTGTGCTCTTAAACTATGCAACAAAAATTAGCTTAGATTCAACAAAGTATTCACTTTCAAATCAACAGAAAAAGAATCGTATGAGCTCACCAAACCTTCATTTTTTTTCGTTCAGAAGTTCATGTAAACATTACAATCAATGAACTGAAAAATTCATTATGTTGTATGCATTGTTTAATCCATCTTAAGACCCGAGAGTTCCTTTAATTATGTGAACATAATAACATGACAATTTGTCCAGTGACTAACTAGGTAAAGACTATATTTGCATAATATCTGCTCAACACTAAATACGGAGACTTTTTTGATTGCATCGGTATTATAAGTAAAACGTTTATAGTTAAGAAATTTGTTACTGAAGAATGAGAAAGTGATCCGAATAGACACTCAAGATAAATTGGATAATAGGTAACGAGTACCAAGGCACAAATATTGTATTCATAATTGATGTCAGAAAGTGAAGCAACAAATGTAAACAAATATCAGTGATGGTATTCGTCCAAGAGTACAGCTATGCAAAAGTTGCCTTCAGAAGTAATATATCTTTTTGAGATAAAGTTTTACATCAAGGACAAAAACAATATCATGCTTGCGATTGATATGTTATTATTACTGTACCATGTATTGTGTAATCAATCTTCTATATACTAAAATAAAGATGATAATAATGAGGATGATCTAAGTGGTAATGGAATCGCGAGGAATGGCTGTCGCCGGGCGGATCTTGTAAAAGAAGCAAAACGGTTACACTCCCTCGCCCCCAACAAAGGCGAAGGTTGATGTGTGACACTGTGAAATTAAAAATACAGATCGTTTCTTTGTGTCAGAGACCCCACCCGGAAAGAGAAAGGTGATAGGTGGTATCACCAACATTAAACCAACGCGAACATGAGTAAAGGGTTCAAGTTTTCAAGCTGTAGAGACCCTATGGAGTTCGAGCTTTAAGTCTCGACTACTTGCTGACTTTGAGTACTCATAAAAATTCGTTGGGATTCTTTTCTATTTGTTTGTTTTGGCCTTCTTGAAATGTTTGCCTACCACAAGTTTATATGACATGATTCTCTGCAAAGACGCAAAACATATATTGTTTTGCAATAGATCACAAAGGCATTTGGGTAAAAAAATTATGAGGAACGTTTCTTTCAATAAAACGTTGAAGTTTTGTATTTTGATTCAATAAATAAAACTGAACGAATTGGCTATGAAATGATAGATTGATAGATAGATGGATAGATTATTGATTGAATGGATAGATAGATGTATGTATGTATGGAAAGATGGACACATGAAAAGAAAATAAGAAAAACAAGATGGTATAATAAGTGCTAATTAAAGAAAGACAAGGGTATATCAACCAGGTTTCATGTTTTACATAAAATTACATAACTTCAATTTACAACACAGGATAGGAATCTAAATAGCCTGCACAGAAGTGTCAACATTTAACCCAAGGAAAAAAACCACAAAAAGTAATCCATAATGCTTCATATAAATATGAAAATAAAATACTTTTACAAAAATACACAAGTATAAAAAAAACTTTATATTTCGCTATTTTAGTTTTATGTATTTTAAGGTACAGAATGCGACACACGTATGCTAGTCTCCAATTTAATTAACTTTAAAATGGTATCAATTGAAAAGTAGATATATGTTTTTTTTTCTTTATAGTCTCTTTTTATAAGCGGAGACGTTTTCTTTTTGTTGTTGTTGTTGTTGTTGTTTCAACTAGCCCTTTCCCTTTTGTGTAATCTCTATAACAGTAGGAAATGTAAAGATTGTTTGTTCGTTGACACAGATTGGTATAATTAAATTTCGACGAAATACAATAAAGTAGGTTTGACAGATACTCTCTTACAAATTACATGATATGATTTTGGATGGAGGTGTGGTCTCAAAGGTATCACATTATGTACTACAGTAGTTTTACATTCCTGAACCTTGTCGTGTGTTAGTCAGTAGCCATTTGAAGATAACAGTACTCGACAAAACAGGCTGACCGCAAAGTAGCGAGTCTTTCGCAAACAAGCCTATGTCAGTGCACCGAAGACAGGTGTACTATTCTGCAAATGCAAGGTTTGATTAGATCATATATTAGCTCGAATGAAACAGAGATAATCAATTTTTGTGAAATAATGACCCAATCATGTACCAAGAAGAACAATTACATCAGCGTATTTGCAGATGGGCGAGATCTCCCAAAATGAAAAAAAAAAAAACATTCTGGTGTATTTTAGAGATCACACATTATTTTGTATCATATTCAGTGTATATATGAATGCAGGTGTTTATCTTTATGTGCGTGTATATATGTATGTATGTATGTATGTATGTATG
>QKMX01060008.1:0-15017 GCA_003401595.1 Venustaconcha ellipsiformis | reverse complement strand
ATATATATTCACACACACACACACACACACACACACACATCAGCATTTTGAAATGACCGCACACACGAGAGTGGTGGAACCCAAATGGATTGTGATAGTCGATTTAACTTGAAGTTCTAATTTTGAATCAGTTTTATTAAATATCACTGTATGGGATAAAAATGTAATTGAATATACAGGAGTGAAAATCAATTATCCATGCATCTTACTTGCTGATTAACCATAGATTTGATTCAGTGTCTTCGCTAGATCCAGTCCCACGCGGCGTCTTCTATTACTACTATGACATAAGTCAGTGAAAATAAAATTCATGAACCTTTGGAAATAATTCATAAAATCAAATTACAAAGATATGCTAGCGATTTTATGATTAAATGGACATGAAGACGGTGCAAAACGAATTTAACGAATTGAACGAATTTAACGAATTCACCCCTACAACAAAAACTAATAAAAGCAACAACATATTCAAACGATCCCTAAATAACTGGTTTTCAGCAAACGTTATCGTCAAATATAAAAAAACAACATATCATAGCAGAAGTACAGCATGTATAGACAAGAACATATGAAGACAAACATGAAACGATAATTTTACAGGTGAGACACACGTAAAGAAAACTTCTAATTGATAGGATATAAAGCAGGGGCGTCCAACGTACGGCCCCATGGGTCACATTTAGCCCGCAGCCTGGTTACATTCCAACATGCCTAATATATAGTTAATACCATTTGAAAAAAAGAAACAAAATACAAATACGAGACAGACATATATAATTTCTCCTTTCGTAACATGTAGAACAGGTAAAAACATTATGACTATAAAATTCGCGTTCAAAAACTCTCGTGTAGCATATGCCTCTGTCAACTACGCTTGATTTCCTCGAGAGTAAATTTGCAGTGGTGCAGAGATCTGATACAAAATGAGAAAAATATAAATCAGTTTTTATATCTTCTAATGACACGAGATACCTGTCATCCTATTGTTCTGAAACTGACCGGTCCCAATAAAGTTTGAGACGTTTACAATATGTGGGTTGCACCCTTACCGTGTTCTATTTCTATAATAAAAGTTCATGTTGTCATGAAATTTCTTTCAATAGTTTATGTGACAGTTCGTATTCCAATTATTATTGATGAACCATAACCTAGGAGTGAGTTATTGAATGCAGTTGATTCAATCAACCACTATGGTTCTTAAATCTACTTGACTGCACAAGAGAGGCTTCGGTGTCTATTTGACTATAGAAAAGCAATCTATCTGATTACACAAGAGATGCTTCGGTGTCTGTTTGACTATAGATCACGGCCTAAAGAAGAGCAATCTACTAAATTACGCAAGAGAGGCTTCGGTGTCTGTTTGACTATAGATAACGGCCTATAGAAAAGCAATTTACTTGATTACGCAAGAGAGGCATGGCCGGATTTACAATTTCATTTAGGTGTGCTTAAGCACATGGCCCCTGTTGGCCAGGGGGACCATCTTCTTGGCCCCCCCCCAAAAAAAAAATTACGATGAATTTTTCAAACGTTTGTGACTATTTTAACTACTCCTAAATTTCCTGAATATAAATGCCTGACTACCTTTTTAGGCCTACCAGGCCTATCTTCTTCAGGGCCTCAGTAAGGGGCCTCATAATTTAACTAGTATATGGCCTGATTTGTCATATATCTGGCACTGAAGAGAGGCATCGGTGTATATCTGACTATAGATCACGGCCTATAGAAAATCAATCTACTTTATTACGCAAGAGAGGCTTCGGTGTCTATTTTGACTATAGATTACGGCTGATAGAAAAGCAATCTACTTGATTACGCAAGAGAGACAAAGCCAGATTTACCATTGTACTTAGGTGTGCTTAAGCACATGACCCCTGTTGTCCAGGATGCCCATCTTCACAATACAACTTGGCATTATTTGAAATATACACTGAACATTTTTAAACACACTGCATTAGGAAAGTTTTGAAATAGTTTACTCCTCTTTTGAAATCAATTTCAGATCTGATCTCCACTTGAAAGTATAAAAGTCTTGGCAAATCAACGTGTTTAGCTGGTTTGAACTGTCGATATTGCAAAGATTTTTTACATACACTGTCGATATTGTACAGACTGGTTATCTGCATGTAGTTTATATACTTTGCATCTGGTCAGATAGCTGTAACCAGTCCACAACCTCATTTATATTGGAAACATTTACCAAGGCGTGCAGTGCCGCTTCTATATCATACATATCTTAGTTTGGCTTTTGTGCGTTAGATTACTCCACGAATGTTTTCAACGAGTTTCTTTTGTCGAGCAGGTACCTTCCTGACTTCGAATATTAGTTCATGTATAATATGACTAACCAAACATGTTTATTAGATAAAAAGAGAGTGAGATTGAACTATGAAACTTTTGAAAGACGAACATTTTAATCAATGCTGTTTTGAAAATAGCTCCGAATCCATGCTTTAAAGACGGAGACAAAAGAGTTGACTCTTCCTTCAACGAAACTGAAACATGCATATTCGTGGCTAGCGGGATTTGAAAGATCCGATTAGACTTCTTATTTTACATTGTATTCTTTCTATAAAAAAAACATCAAGTCAAACGGAAAATCTATACGAAAGCAAATGAGTCTTGATATTAAAGGATTTTTATATATCAACATTAGCTATTGTTTTTAATTGGAGATTATACATATTGTCAATATAAGATCAGTACATTTACGTTTGTCACAAATCACTGGAACGTTTGTATGTACTTTTCCCAAGATAATATATTGACTAGTAAAGTCGATTTATTCCTTGCATGTACACATTGTAGGCAATATAAGTCTATCAGTATGTTTAATTTGTTTAAATGACTTTAAATCTTGTAGGCTAGAGTAAGATGTAGATATATATAAGTATTACTCATCATATTAAAGATCAGAAGCAAAACAATACACCACTATATGGATGATATATGATGAAGTCAGTCCGAAGTGACCCCGTTTTTATGAATGGTCCATTGTTGTCGATACTCTTCATCATCTTTGAAGCCGTATCTATAATAATCAGATCGTATATAGGTGTAGAGGTACGATATAAGAATTAAATTAGCGTTTAAACATCACATCAATTTAACATGAACAACAAAAACATTAATAAACAAAGGAAAATGACTTTATTGTAAATTGTTATTGTACATGAGCACAATGGCACACTTCTAATCTAGTCTCATATGTCGACAAAGGGATACAGTTTTAAAAAAAATTGTCACAATGTCACAATTATAATCTTGTCAAATATACAAAGGGATACAGTTACAAAAAAAATGATAATTTGAACGTCGTGATTTCTATTGCCACTTGAGAAAGTGTTTTTGGAGTTAGGAATAATTAATGTGAAGCCCTGAATTTTAATGAACATAATTTTGTATGTGTCCCGGCGCGTTGTGTTTTTCTTGTGTGTGTGATGAATGTTTGGCGCCTTTCCAAAAATATATTATCGAAAATGTTCACATATATCAGAATAGTTGGCACATATTATTTAGCGGCGGCGCCTGTGTGCATCGCGCACTTTGCACACGCAACTATCCGGGTCTGTGCGTGTATATAAATTTTCAAACTATCATTACAACTACCAAATTAAGATCACAAAATTTTCGATAATATATTTTTGGACTTTATTGTAAATTGCTATTGTAAATGAGCACAATGTCACACTTTTAATCTAGTCTCATATGTCAACAAAGGGATACAGTTTTATAAAAACTGATACCCATCTATTTTGATGTACCTTTGAACCAAAACAGTACGCATAGTACACTAAAACAACCGAACTCTAAATACGGTAGGAAAATTCACAACTCAGGTCCATATGAAACGTATGTGGCTAACACATGTTTGGCAACAGATAGGGAACTCCCACCCCAAATAGGTAACGGGATACACCTGATCATTTCATTTATTGCTTAAGCTTCAAATGTTGCTTGCTGCTGGTGTGTTTTGTCGACCGGGACTGTACCTGGAAGGAAGTAGGGGAATCTACCGGAGGGCACTACCATCAAGAAGGGAGAGGGGCATAAACCAGGATCATGCCCAATGGCGACTCGGGCCACCAGAAACCCACGCAAAAGGATTACTTTCTGGACTGCCACAGAAAAGATTATGTCTTTCATAGCCTTCTTCTGTGGGTGTGGACCTGGGGCGAGACCTGCATCACCACGTGTCCCCACTCCTCTTGGGGCCTTGGTTTGGGGCGGACTTCGGAGCGTTACCTTTGCCTGAGGCTGGCTTGGGGGGCATTCTGTACTATTTCGTCAGGAAGTAAGTCAAAGGTCTTAAGGTCGGCACGAAAAGGCTCAGCACAAGAGCCCAAAAACCAAAGCCTATTGGCTAAGCGCCTTCTTGGAGGGACAGTATCACCCCCACGGGGGCGTTACCCAATCCGGGCCGTGTGCGCCTCCAAAGGGGCTATTGCCCAGCCTTGGGCACGGAGAGCTCTGCCATCGCAGGGGGACCTCTGGTCCCTGACAAGGACTATAACCAGTCGCAAAGTACTCAGTGCAGAAAGCATACGTTGTACTATACTGCTCTGCTTTTTCCAGTTTAATGTTGAATATAGCAATACTTGCGTAACCTTTTTGATTGGTCTTCTAAACACTGGATGAACTCAAAATTAGATATGTTGCAATCAAAATAATAAATGTAATTATTCAGTCACCAAACTTGTAATTTCCTGTTGTGGAAATCATAACTTTTGACAAATCATTCCAAATCCATGCAATAAAGGAGTTCCAAATTCAGCATGAAATTCATTTTGTTTCAAAAGTTGATTTGTTACAAAGATTTATGTGTATAAATTAAGTTTGTATATCTTGTATGCACTTCTTAGAGACAATTAATTATAGATGTTTTCCAGGCTGGATCTCCTCTCTGACACCTTTATTGCCTAGAATAAGCCTCATATCTTCGATAAGGTTGATTTATTTTATTCCGTGCTAAAAGTTTATATACATATTTTAAATTCTTATTTGTTAAGAGTAATTTTAAAAATTATTTTACATTCATAAATAGGCTTTACTTGTCAAGATTATTTGTTTTCCTTTTCTTTTCCTGTAAACTTAATACACTGTGGTTGAGTTTTTGTTCTTAAAAGTAGAGCTCACCCCTTCATGACGTCATTGGTGTAATGTATATAACTTCCTTTAATTGTGGCACGTCATGTACCGTGATTACATATGTCAAAAGTGAAAAGAATAAATAATACGTGAGGGGTGTCTATAGAGTCGTCGGGGTGGAATAATTACATACATGAAGTCACACAACACTTATTCAGCGTTTGGTTCGGTTTTTGACTTGCTATGACATGTATTTCCTAGACTTATATATAGATCCTTATCGTACTTAGTATTCACCTCAATAAAGCAAATGCAATTCACCCTACAGCATACTTGCCCGCCCCTATAACGTTGGAGATCAGTAGTTGGATTGGTAGAAGCTTATAGGAAGGCTTGGCTTAAAGTGTGTTAATTTCTATATATTTTGCCTTGATGGATTTATTCTTATTTTAAATGAGTCATTACGAAGCAAAGACATTTCATATGTCTGCGTGCACATTTGACCCTTTGTCTCATGTCCATTGGTCACAGTCATAGAAAATTTGCATTAAGGACTTCGTTAAACTTTGTTTTCATTTACTTATATTTTCCAGACCATGGGCGGGTTTTTAATACTCGGTGCGAATCATTATGAAGCTAGGAAGCATTCTCGTCCCTTGGATCCGTGGGTCAGTTAAATAGAATATTATTATTAGGGTTTGGGTTACAGTTTATTTTTATTTCCTAACATTTCCTACACACCTTGATTGATCTTGTTTATTTATTGGATGAATCAATATGAACTTATGGCAACTAATTCTGCGCATGTTTATTCAACCGTTTGACCTTGGTGTCAAGGTCACACATTTTACATCACTATGTTGATTCGAGTCGTCTCATTGTCTAACTCAGAGTAAATGTAAACCAAACTACAGAATCAGCTTACGTGTGAATTTTTAAGTAAAATATTCATGCTTTTGGGCTCATACCCTTTACCGTACAGATTCGTGGGGAGGATTAAGACACTATCCAGTGAGACCGAGTAACGTATTACCTCTCCCATCACCCTCTGGCCATTTTATGATAACGCTGGGAAATAATTTTCATTCCATTCACTTGGTCGCTTTTTCTGAGTTAGGGTGTTTTGTTTACGTTGTGCCATATCTTTTCCCCAAAAGTTTTCGTTTTCAGTTATAAAAATGTTCTTTTCATTTCTCATTTTACTTAAATAGTCGCTTATGTGCTCAGCGCAACAATCTTGTTTTATGATCTAATCAGCATACCCAATACACTGTGCCCAAAGCTTAGAATATTCATTGTGGAGAAGATCACAACTAATTTAACACCATGCAGTGATGTCTCCAGAAGGTCTTGGTTTATTGGATCTGGTAATCCATCTTTATTTCCTCCTTTAGGGAATTAACAAAGCATAGATAAATGATACAGATACGAGAATGACAAGAACATGATGTACAGTTACGTATCTAACTCTATGACCCCTCCCCATAACATGCCAGTGAATCCCTATTAGGAATTGCTCTGGTGATGTAACAACCTCTACAATCTCCCTTCGTAGGGAGAAATACAGTGTGATCATCCTGTAATGGATAAGTGCTCTTACTGATCACATTCTGACGAATCAATTAACGCAATACACTTTGAACGTGTTAAGCTCCATTTGTGGGTCAAAATTGAATGCTTAAATGAAATAAAAGATGCACTGAACTAAATCAGTTAATTTGGTGGGGGTAGGTGGGTGTTAACACAGTTAACTTCTGCGTCTTTCATTCCAAACGGAAGTTTTCACTGTAAAAGACGACCATTCCCATCAGTCATTTCCAGTTCCTGGACACGTCCATTTTCAGAGAAGGGGTGTACGCACAACTACACATGTATATACATAGAAGGAAAATACTGTCGTCTCCTTCCGATATTTACAATGTCGAATCAAGCAAAGGAAATGAATGACAACTACAAATTTGCCATTCCCGTGGTTTTAACACGCCGTGTATTTTCTATGCTCATATGTGGAGATATAACTCTAAGCTCTCAACATTATGTTAATTTACGGAATTATCCTGCAGTTACCAAATAGGAAGAACTACGTCACAATGTTGTCTGAGGAAAAGAGACTCGCCCATAGTGTACGCAATATGGCGCCGTGTTTGTATGGAAAAGCCGTTAAGCATAAAATGCGCAGAGATGCTGTTGTTAGAGTCACTCTAGTCAGTCAGATTAGAAATTATAAATCAATGATTGAATTAACTTAACCCTGTGCACTTTTTATCCCATTAAATATATCCGTTATTGAAATCGGTGGGGGAGGTAAAAACAAACGGTAAGATATATTCAGACTATAATAATGATGACTAAGTTCGGTATTTTAAAAAATGGGAATGTTATTATGACCCATTTTCCACTTGAAATGACATGTTTAGACCTGTTCCATTTTAAAACAGTGATGCAACTTTTATTCTCATAGCTATAATAAAGTTTCAGGTTACTGAATAGTAGCTGATACTATTTTATCAAAGGTAAAGTTGTTATTAAAAATGGGATTATTGAGATAAGGTTCTTCTTTCCCTCTAGGAAATATCATATTCTTTTTTATGTATAGGTGTTTAAAGTATTTAATAGATAAGTTTGCTGTCTCTTGTGGATTGCATCCTGTTTCTCCATCAAATTTTAGTTTGATCAGCTGTTAGAGCGCTTGTCCATGTTATGTAATCGTGAAATTTCCAGAAGCGTCTAATATGCAGTTCTGCCGCTTCGTCTAAATTATTGAACACACTTTCTTCATATGCAATCATAGTTTGCTTTTGAATTTTGTTACATTATCTCTTGGAATCCCTGTATTTTTTTTATTGGACATGCATTTAAACCCATGGGTCTCCCCTTTTCAATCTATATCCTTTTAAATTGTCTAGCCATTTCATGTGCTGCATGGACATCACGTGACAAAAATGAAGCTTTGTATATTGATTGTGTCTTTTTAATGGAGCCTGTCTTGCAAGAAACACGAGTTTATTATTTATCTCTTCATTTAGGTCCGAAACTAGTGGAATGGAATAATTCGTGTAATCTTTTGTCAACATCTTGTTAGTAAGATATAAGCCTTCCTGTGTGCTATGAAGAACGTGATATTATAACAGCTAGGATTGGCATACTTTGTGATTGGGAATGAGAGGTTGCTGTACAGAAACTTGCTGATTTGATCTCAAACATATATCCTGATTTGCAAAGACCTCGCAGTCGTTTGCGTATTGAAACAAACTTTTGCCAAAGAAAACAATGTCAACAGTTATTCAAAGAGTCCAAAATGTGTAACCCCGTCCCTTGTTTGGGTTTGTTTTCTTGAGAGTCCTGAAGTTGTTCTTGCTTTGTACCGGGACAACAAAGAAAGGGTCGACACATCATATCTGATATCAAAATACCATATGAGTAAATTTTTACCAACGGAAGCTAAATGTTTTGAAATAGAGAGTTGAGAATATCAATACATCCTTGGTAGAAAAAAAAATTGTCATCGTCAGGAAGACACGCACCAAATACCATGAGAACTTTAGGCCAATGCTTAATTCAGCTAAATCGGTTCGGTCGTTATCACAGTCTACGCGTTTGACCGGAAAAGTACGATTTTCTTATAAATTATTGTCACACCAAATTTTCGACTCCTTGTATTAGATTCTAATTCACTATTATCTGCTTTAGTGTAGATTGTGTTGCTATCGTGTAAAGTATTCTCCCAATGGAAGGCTAACTTGTGATCGCACATGACAACCAGTATTTAATAGTTAATGTAAATTATAAACACATACTACAAAGGACGTTATGCCCCTTACGCTCCAAGTAAATTATAAACATACAATATAACCGACATCAAACCTCTTACGTACCACGTAAATGTTAACAGACAATACCAAGGACGTTATTCCCTTTACTACGTTCTAAGTAAATCTGTTAGAACCATTATCAGGATTTTGTATTTGAGAAAAGCAAACATAGGTAATGTAACAACCTCCTAGAATTTTAGAGAGTAGCACAGTAACATTATGCCAGAAAAATACTAGAATTTACTCTGCGTATCTTATCTTTTGGACTGGTCCCTCTCATATTTAGAATCACAACGGTCATCATAATCATTGCCTTAATCGTGATAAAAGTCAGATGCATATGTTAATCATCTGAACCAGGCGACCCATCTAAACATGCTTTCTCTGTCATATCTTGATGATTTTCTATTCAAACCTTCAAGAATGAATGTATGTGCACCCTATTTAGCCCCCCCCCCACAAAAAGTAAACCATCATTCGAAAACGAGAGACTGCTACCGTTATTCAATTAACATTTTCAACGATCAAAGTCATGACTCCAATTTTACCGACGGAACTTAGGTATGAATCTTAACTTTCTAAATCCATCAATCTGATTTATTAAAGTTAAACCTAAGAAAATTTCTGAAATTTAAATGGCGCAAATACAGACTGACATATTTAGACCTGAGGGTGAAATTTAGGACTATTTTCGAATTTTTCAGATAAGAAAAGTAGTAAATATGAGTAAACAATGCAAGGACTAGAGAACCAGTGACCTGCTCTACTCTAGGCAACCAGTGACCTGCTTTACTGTAGAGAACCAGTGACCTGCTTTACTCTAATGCACTTGATTACAGACCTCCCAAAGTTCTCTCCGCCTGGACCATAGTTATGCCCTTCAACCATTCAAAAGTCTAGATAATGTCGTTAGCAAAAAGTGATATAAATTTTCCCCCATAACAACCCCACTCCACCATATATCTCGTTCTGCAATACAAAGTTAGAATGAATATTTGATTTTACCGTATATCTAGATGAAGTAGTTCGAGTTTATCTAAGCATTGTAAAGCTTAAATATTAACTTCAGCAAATTCTTTATATTTTCCGAATGAAACTTAGGAGACGAACACATATAGTTGGCAGCTCCGTAGAAATGGATTGGATTATAAATGATTTACCATCCCAACAACTATTATTTCATGGACAAAAAATTAGTCCCAGATATATTTGTGCTGTTTGATTTTTACAAGCAGAACCATTTTAATTTTTAATTAGACCAACGATTTTATTTAGTATGGGAGAACATTTCTAGCAAGACATTTGCTTTCGTTGTGAATTATATTCCCAGATTTGATGAGATCCACCTTTATTTTGAAGAAGATGGATGTAATGGTGCAAACTATTGTAAAATAATGTTGGTAGAGATAATTTCACAGTGCATTCTGTAGTGGTCAGCGAGACACGTAAACACTAAGTTTGAGGTATGAATTAGAAGACTAATCATAAACTGATGACTGCGAGGGATGGAATCTGTTCTGCTTGGGACATAAGTTGAATTTTAATTAGATCTTGCTTAGTTAACGGTTAAGAACCATATACGAGTAAAGTGTCAACGGAAGGTAAGTAGTGGTAAAAAAACAAGAATTGAGACAAACCAGGGAAAATTGAGAAGGTTGTGGGTCATATGAAACAGGTGCCATAAAATGATATTTTCTAGAATAGTTATTAATATAGGCAGAGTAGGGAGGATTATTCTAAATTCTATGGGAATTATACAAATTTATCTGTTAAAGTAGTAATCCTGATTAGCTAAACTAAACGATGGTATTTGTGTTTCCACACTGAATTCAGGCTTTTAATAAAATCTCCATCGTGATAATAGTCAGTCCAAGTTTTTCTGTCGAGAGGGAAAGTACTCTTTTTCCTTTAAGAAAATCGTCCAACGTACCAGGGGGTTCTGGATGTTTTTGATACCAGGATCCAGAGAAAGGACATAATTAATTCTCTGATGATAAGCGAGCGAAGGCTTTTGGAAGGCAAAGTTAGTTTCAATTACATACAATAAGTTCATCAATATACGCTTGTAATTAATTGTTGAATTTATTCGTTATAAAGACATACTTCAAGTTTTTACTGAGTTCAGGAGATAATCATGCATGTCACGTGATTCGTGTATTGTAAGAATGTCATAGAATATTTCACTGCATGAATGAGTTCTGATTCAAGTAGTGGAAGATGTCATGCATTTCTTCTGATACATAATGTGTGAATATGTAAATTATCAGTTGAAATGTAGCATTTATGGTGAAGGTTGACTTTTCTATGACTGGAAATGTGTGTCAATGAATCTAATTAGAAACAATGAGTGAAATCCATCAATTTGTGCGTAATTAAATTATGAATTGTCTTCAACCGAGAATCGAGGAACGTGAGCTGACTTATCTTGATCTAGTTCAGCTTTTTTTGATGTTACCACAGCGGGTGAGTAATTTGATCTCATGGTCTCCGCAGGAATGCGAGAGCAGCTAGAGCGGATATAAATTCATGTGTATAGGTTTACTCATCTTCAAATCTTTGATCAAATCCAAAATTGACTACGTCAGCCAAATTTATCAATCGGCAGACGATACTCTCCTTCATCAACTAGATGCTATCCAACGATAAGCCCTGCTTCTCTGTACTGGCCTACTACCTAACGCCTCCAATACGGAAATACAGCTCATCGCCGGGGACCCACCCCTCTCCCTCAGAAGGGAAGAACTCATCCTCAAATATGCGGCAAGAATAACTGTCCACCCGGACACACATCCGGCACGACTAGCTATCTCAAAATGCAAAGTCAAATTCTACCCAAAGAGAGTTCCAAAACCACCAACGGGACATATTATCTACCAATTCCAATTACAACATCCAGATATCCATCTCCATGCCGACATCATTCAACCTAAGAATTTGATACCCTGGAGAAATACGCCACCCAATGTCCAACTGGCTATCACTCAATATGGTTCCAAATTCACTAACCTATGGAAAATCCTTGCCGTCGTTAACCAACTTCTAGATGACCAATACCTGCATCATATCAAAATATATATCGACGGCTCCAAACAAACTACAGATCTACGAACATCAGCAGCTATCGTAGTACCTGAATACCGAGTGACAATCTCAAATCGTTTACCAAATTACTCCTCAATCTATACAGCCGAACTCTGAGCCATTCTTCAAGCCTTAAAATGGATTCAGCAGGACTCGAAACAACTTTACCTTATCATCACAGACTCCCTCAGCGTCCCTAAGACTATCCAATCTTCCAACTCTACCAGCAAACCGAATATGATCGATGAGATAATGTCAATCCACCAACTACTCTACACAAATGGGAAGACGGTGAAATTTTTGTGGGCCCCTTCCCACCTTAACATCAGTGGTAATGATGCGGCTGACCTCGCAGCCAAAAGAGGCCTAACCCTAGACCAAGCTGAATATTTCTCCCCAAGTGTCACTGAAATATACTCAACCATCAGGACTCACTATAATAAAAAATGCCAGACGTCTTGGACTAATTCCACCAGGGGAAGATTCCTATATACCATCTGTCCTACAGTCTCCAGGGATAGCCTCGCCTCCAAAAAACTTTCCAGACACGATTCCATCATCATCAATCGGCTGTACACAGGCAAAACCTTACTACCAACCAGCCTCGGAAAACATCTTAAAAGTCCTCCGAAATCAGATCCCACCTGCGTTCACTGTCAAACTCCTGACACCATACAACACCTCATGAATTCTTGTACCCTCTACAGACATCAGAGGGAAGACCTCCATACTTCTCAACAGCGAATCGGGTCTCCTACAACATGTCCTGAATATCTTCAAAAGGATCTTAATCCAAATCTACTATTAACATACCAACATATCATTTCCTTCTTGAAAAATATTCATAGATACAATCAACCCTAGCCCCTTAGTAACAGACACCTTCCACAAGCATTAGCTTTCATATCTGTCGCATTACTAAGGCATTAATTATTAACAGCAATAATATCACCAGCACCAGTATTGCTTTTACTTCTCCAATAAATTTATCTATTAGCACTATCCTCAAATACCATTGTGTCCTTTATTATTTAACCCTTAATACCTCAACGACTAACAACTGATCATTACGAAAGAGACTCATACCTAGAGACCATGCATACCGACGATAAGATCAACTATATTCAGACTCAGACACAACTAGGTTACTACGACACTTCTTCAAGTCAACAATATATCAACAGCAACATGACAGTCCGTCCCCGGCATATTCTCAATCACCAAGCAACTATAACATCTATACAACGTTCTCCGTTTCTGACAACATTATTACTTGCTAATACAAATAAGGGATTGTCCAAAGCACCTTATGTGCTGTCCCATAAAACCCGCCGGACAACGCTATCCTTTTCGATGAAATGGATACCCCTCAAACATGGGACATCCCAAGGTGCTTACGAGTGATGTCCCATAACACCAATGGGTTAGCTGTGATTGCGAAAGCAAGAGCGGTTGCCCCTACGAAAAAATTACTCTTTCGGGTTGCCAATTGCCAATCATCTGGACAACGCTATCCTTTTCGATGAATGGGATACCCCTCAAATAAGGGACATCCCAAGGTGCTTACGAGAACTGTTCCATAACAACAATGGGGTAGCTGTGGTTGTGAAAGCAAGCGCAGCTGCCCATATGAAAAGATTTCTCTTTCGAGTAGCCAAACGCCAATCAATAAGGGAGTTAGGAAGCTCTACCTACTTCCCCGTAATACCCACTACCCCTCGGACAACGTACCCTGCTCGATGAGGAGAGCCCCATTTTATGTTTGTTCATATTGTTATGTCTATTTGTTTTATATTTCTCCAATGGGCTCTATTCTTGACCACTCAGAGCCCATTTTCGGCTTATAACCATTGGCCCTTAAAAGACCCCATTGGTGTTGTGTTAATTCACTAACATTAAAAATATCGAATCTAGATCACAAATCATTCGCAGGGCACTTCCGCCCCTCTGATTTGGCAAACTTTTCGAACCTTAACATACGCTAAGTATTCAAAATAAACAGACTCCTTGACATATAGATAAAATCACAACTATGGCCCATCTGACAGGTATGTGGCATATACATGTTTGGCATACCACGTTTAATATCCCTGCCCCATTAGACAACGAGAACCACCAGATCCTATATATTCTTGCTTGCTGTTGGTGTTTTTGGGCAGCCTACTGGTGCACAGGACGGGAAGATGAAACCAATCACCTACGGACAGAGGCAATCAACCTCCAGGGATGCAACGTCCTGGGACCATGCTCACTATGAAAAGAATAATCAAATATGCCTAACTTCAAATATGCCTAATATTATGAGCGGGGTTCTGGGACAAACTGCATCTCACTACATCAACCAGATCTACTCCAGGAGATCTCCAGCTACCTACCAGGGATGCAATGCCCCGGAAACACGTGCTCTTCTGAAAAGATTATTCAAATATGCCTATTACGCCAACTTGAGGAGCCAAGCCCCGGGGCTACTATGCATCTCATCAACATCGCATCAAGTCCTGCGGTTTCTGGGCTTCTTGGTGTGGGGGTGGCTGTCTTTGCGTGTTACGTCGTTGCGACAGGCCTGGGCGGTGTTCTTTCCTTTTGCGATCTACTATGTGGTCAAGGGTCTTTAGGTCAATGACACTAGCTAAAAGGCCCAGACTGGGGCCAAGTGCCTCCCCGTGGACCCGGGCTGATTGCTAACCACGGGAGGGGTTATTGGAATCCCCTACCCAAGAGTAGGGGCCTCTGGTCCCGTAAGGGGCTATAGCAGTCGCCAGGCAGGAAGCACATGTGACTATAATTACCTTAAGTAAGTAAGTGCGTATTTATTAGGTGCGAAATGACCACAGCGAGGTTCTGCTAGATTTCGATAGCATTAATATGATGCACAAAGAGTAAGGAATATCGGTTGATTACAGAACATTTTATTTTGAAGGAAAGAAAGTAGCCCCATACTGTATTGCAGAGTGGGAAAAAACTGGGTCTGTAACCAAGAAGTTTATAACCCGAAGAAGCCAAACAGAGAGAGAGAGAGAGAGAGAGAGAGAGAGA
>QKMX01059960.1:0-11199 GCA_003401595.1 Venustaconcha ellipsiformis | reverse complement strand
TACATACATACATACATACATACATACATACATCACTCTATAAAACATTTATTTTCTTTGTTTAATTTGTTGATTGAGCAAATTCAATGCCATGGACAAAATTTACTCTTTTATTATACATGGTGCAATCTTAATAATTTCAGCAAAATCTCCTGTAATTATCATTTTTTGAAACATTCCATCTTATCTCAAAAATACAACTTTGTTTCCTCTTGCACATACATAAACAATAATCAGAAGACTGGAGACATTTTGTTTAAGCAAAAGCATAAAACTTGTTCTTCTTCAAACCAAACAATTGTTTTACCATCCACTGTTACAAAAGACATGCATGATGGTATAAATATGTGAATATTGGATTATACTGTCATATATATATATATATATATATATATATATAAATGATGACAAGAAAACGCATATTCCATAGCGCAGATATGTAAATAACATACACAGGTTTCTTGTCACATGGACTGACATTATTAGTAGTAGTCATATGGGGGAGGGGAGAGTCATTGATGGGGTATGTTGTGATATTGCATTGTTGGGGTATGCTGTACGTTGTGGTGATATTGCATTGTTGGGGTATGTTGTAGGTTGTGGTGATATTATATTGCATTGTTATGATATGCTGTACATTGTGGCCAGTATAATTGGTGGAGGAATAACCTGGGAAAATCCTGACAGGAACCATCAACCCAACCAAAGTTACTGGTAATCTTTCTTACATATCCACATTGGCCAGAGCCCAAGACTCAAACCCATGCGGACAGATGAGATAGAAGTGACTGGTAAAGGCGAGCACTTTAGACCACTCATCCAGCTGCTGAAGCGCAGGGATAGGGAGTAAAACCTTACAAGTGGTAATAAGTTGTACAAGAATGTTCAGTAATGCAACATTTTAATTTGTTATGTCTGTAGGGCACATTTTGGCTTTGGGTGCATGTGTTAGAATCAATTAACTGGTAAAATAGATTAAACAGCAGAATGCAAAAATGTCCAATGTAATTTTAGCCATTTGATTGATCTTTATTGTGTTTGAAGGAATGGCTAATGTTGACAAATAATCAATAAAACAGGGCTAAAACTTGGTTCAACAATTAATTTACAATATTGGATAAGGGCAAGAACAAGGAGTAGATGTATATGTGGTTCTGGTCAAGCAAACAAAATGTGTGTTCCTGGTTTTCCAACCATCCCTGTTTTTCTTTGCAGATCCTTGCACATTTTCCCCCCAATGCTAAAATAACAAGGTAAAAAATAAAAATTCCTGAAATTGATTTGTGAATCAAACTTAACCGGTTTAGCTAAGTACTTGCAGTGCGCAGTATATTATATATACTAGTCAATATATATAATGTTTTAAAAAGAACCTACCCCAGTTTTTAAACCAATGCAATAGGAAAACACCTTTTTTGGCCTTATCTAACACTACATATTTTTTTGGAAAAAAAAGAACAGTTAAATTCAGAATGCAAATGATATTTTATTCCAAATTATGATTCATTTAAACCCTGCAAACCCCAACCCCTGCCACCCCACCAAGTTTATAGTGACCTACCTACCTACCCTAATTAATTTTTTTAAGGCAACCAGAACCACATTTTTATTGGTCTAATATCAGACTATTATTGACATTTAACAATGTTTCTTGTCAGCAACAGAAAATTACTTGCAGAAAGACCAATGTACCTAGCATAAGAATTTTGTCTAGCAGTCTACATTTCTAAGCCTTAAATTAAAACCATGACAGTCTGGCTAGCATTTATATGCCTGACTTTAAGACAATATGGTTTCAAGAGAAAATTGGAATCTGTTGCAGAGACCAAGTCATTCATTTCTTCCAGTTAAAGACATTAGCAAAATTGCTTGATATTTCAACACAACACAAGTGATACATGCTTTGTAGAAATGGATCAGATAAAAGAGCAGTTTGCAGAAGAAAAAAAAAACTGCACATCAAGGACTTGATTGTTGTAATTTGCATCAATTCAAAATCAGAACTACACAGATTTCTGCATCCTACGGAATCCTGACACATACTCCTCTTTATTCACCAATAATATTTGATTTGTAGGGAAGACTGTTGAATGGTCACTGGTGTGTTTGTTACATATACATGTACTTGCTTACAAGTGGGGCCAAATTGCAAATTAGCCAAGATCCTGATCTGCTGTATCATAATGTGCATGCATATTTGAGTCTCTGTTGTTTGTTCTACTGATTATTCCGACTGTAAACTCCACAGAACCAGATCTGCCATTGCAGTATGCGATGCCAGATCTATTTGTGTGCAGTTTGCCGTTGGGCTGGTCTTAAAAGCAAGTATATACGATGCTTGTCCAAGTAAAGCAAGATTGCTAGACATTTATTGTCTCCTACATTATGTCTAATCATCTATCTGTTTATATGTCCTTGTTATGAAGTGCATTTTATCCAGGAAATATATCACATGTCCTTCTGTTGGCTGTCCAGTGCCTTTGCATGAAAAACAAAGACAGTCTCCACATTTCTTTTCATCTGTCTGTTGTTCTTACTGACATTTCTGATATATAACTTGACAGCCATTTGTGATAAAGGATGACACTTGGTATACTTGTACATTATCATTAGGAGATTATGGATTGTATCTTATAGGGTCAAGCCAATGTTGCATACCACATTTGGGCAACAATCTTCAAGGTTGAAGTCATGGTCAATATGTTAAGTTTTCTATCATTCTTTATTGTCCATTGTATAACATCTGAACCAAAATTTAGGGACAAAACTTGCTATGATTCACATCCTCTCAATGAATAAGATGGATCTAGGGTTTAACCTCAGAATTATGCCATCAAAGAAATTGAGCTGTTAGACCAAACTCATGAGAGTAGGTCCAACTGGATATTTTCTGAGTTGATTGATCATATTGTGTGCAGACATTTGATCACCCCTCTATCTGTATTATCCACTCTAGCAGTGTAGTGTATTATATAGTTTTGAATGGTTTCTAGGGGAGATTGGAGATTGGATTTAGGTCTTTCTGTACACCAGGTGAAACCACCAGTAATCATGTATACATTTCAGCTACCATTTCAACTCCCCACAACACACAGATTCAAGGATACTAAAACAAGCTTTTCTACCTGACAAAGTAAAAACTATTATACTATAATTACTGTCTATTGATTAACATTTTCACACCAGAAAGTAGTGCAAGATGGATGCAAAATGGAGCCAAATTGTTAGTCTTGGATATATTTTCTGCAGTACAGTTTAATAATTACACGTATTCCTGTTTATAAAACATCATGATCAGTTGTGATGTACACTTTATTCAAATTTATGTTTTTTAGCCAGCATTGTTTCAGTGTGTCATCACATGATACCTGTAGAACAAAATTTGTGAAGCCACAGCCAGAATTAAGAGAAAGATGCCAGCAACAACAAATACATTTTCTTATCAACCTCCAAGGCTTCTTTTTGTACCCAAACAGATAAAACTCCCATCCACCTTTAATGGAAATGCCCTTAAGTATTACATATTTTCCAGAAAGCAAGTCAGATTTGTTGTCAATTAATAATTCATTTTTTTTAAATATTAGGGTAGAATAAATATTGTTCTCAAATGTGATAGTATAGTACATTATTCTTTTAGAAATAATATCTTTCAATGAATTAGCATAGTTATTTTGAAATGAAGCCACTTAGTCATGGAAGAATAAGATGTACACTAAAGTGGCAGCAAATCTGGGACCAAAAATAACGTCTCATTTTCTGGTACATTTATTAATTGCGCATATCAATGTTATCATTTCTGTCACATTTTGTTTTTTCACCTCTGAATATTTTTATAGTAAATTTCACAAAATATATGGCCACTACATAAACTTTTAGGAAAAAATGTCTAGTAATGTCTATCAGAATTTCAGGATCCACATATATATATATAACTTAAGGTAAAAAAAATACCTATTGAATATCTGAACTCGGCAGTCTAAAAACCAAATCTATACTAATCGTTCACACGCATTTTTTAAAAAAATTAATTTTTATCATACCAAGTTAAAAATATACAAGCCAACAACAGTTATCCCTTCTTTCCATGAATGAATCAATTCCAAAAGATATGATTTGAATTGAAAAGTTATTTTTAAACAAGCAAAATGCTGATTGAACAAAATAAAAATTTCATAAAATCATGAGAAATTCCATATTTAAAATTTTTCAGCTGTGATTTTTTTTACTGTGTTTGTCATGATTATAAAGTGCATGTTTTCAAACAACAAATGAACCTGCTAATCCTTAATGATCAGTTCCAATTGGCCATTTTTTACAACGCTTTTCTGATTTATGAATAATTATTGATTAAAAATATAACTTCAAAAATGTGTATAAAAATCTTGCACAGTATTAGTTAGAAAATCTGAATAGAAAAAATACAAAAAAGTAATTATGAATTTTGTAGACTGCACAAAAATATAAAAGGTTAAAAATGATGTACAGTAGGGTAAGTTCCTATAATTCTTCAAATCTAACAAAAGTAGTAATTCTCTAAGCAGTGAATAAATTAAATCAGTCCTAAGATTACAATAGCATTTGTAGAGTTTATGAATCAAGTGTAATATTATTGCCAGTAATAATTTTAAGATCCTGTATAAGAGCGTATCCTGTCAAAGTCATGTGACAATAATGGATATGATAATAACTGAGCAACGAAAAGCAAAACCCCTTCAGTGCAGGACAAAGCCAGCTGTGTCGGCTTTTGCCATCTTATTTTCCAATTAAGTGATGCTACACTGGATCCTGTTTGGGCCTTCGACAACCACCACCTGTAAAGGTTTTGAAACACTGGCCTCCACTCCCAGTTCCCTAGTTTGTAAATCTATAGAAATATCAATTCAGATAGAGTAATCCTGTCATAACTTTTGTTAGATGCAAACTCCCTGTTTGGTCAATGTTTGTGTGATTGGCAAACATTCACAGTGCTCATAATTGAGACATTAAATAATTATGTAGTTACTGGTTCAGGGGAAGATTTATGCCATATAATATGCATTATACCAGCTCTGATAATGTAGTAACAGTGACTCCTCTGAGAGCCCAGTTAACATTGTTCTATACAACCGCTCCTGGTGTTAAGTATGGGTCCATGGATGACAACATCTTTATCAAATATTTGCTTTCATTGATTCTTTTCTACCTTATTTAGCGTAAGTGAGCTTGTCAAACAAAACCGGTAACTTCAGGGTTTTATTTTTGTAAGCTAACACTAAACCGAGGTGCTTTGCAAATTTATCCTGAATGAACTCTAACTTTCATCATGTTCGTGGCAACAGGAATATTTGTTTTTTGTTTTTTTGTATGCTTATATGAGATAAGTGGATTCAAGTCTTCTATGAATAAATTATATGTAATCTGATCAAAGGTTTATGTGAAAAAATGGTCTCAAATAAAATAAAGTACTTATAATGCCAATTGCTTAGACCCAGATCTGCCTGCAGAGTAAGCACAGGTCTATGCAGTTTGTTAGATTAATCAGTAGAACAAACACAGACCCTGATCTGCCAGTACATTATTCAATGACTGATCTGGGTCTATGCTCTTTGCACTTGGAACTAACTTGTGCACAAGTACAATGATAGGTTTGAACACAGCACACTTAACAACCACATAATATTACTCCCATGACAGACCAAGGAATCAGCCAAAAGTGAAGGGTGTGCTTGTCATTATTTATAAATTTCAACCAATGGAAAGTGGATTTCTTACCATATATTGACTTATCATCTGATAATTATGGCATATACTAACCATTTTGTTTATCACCTCCCACCCCCATCCTATTCCATTTGGAGGGCAGTAAGGACAATTTAAATATGGGTGTGTATCCTACTGTTCTCTTTTCTAAACTAATGCATTTTATTTATAATGAGGACCATGATCAGTCAAATACTAAGCTAGGTTTATCACATTTTTCTTGACCTTTTCCAACGAAATGTTTTTGTTTTTTATAAAATAATACTGCTTTCTCAGAACTGATGAATTCCTGTTATTACGGAGACTCATAGATTATTGGATGAACATTTCTGTGTGGGATTTACTATGCAGCTGCCAAAACAATCTGGGGCAATAAGCATGTGATAATAAATGTCAAAGAATGACATTTACTTGTCCAGATATTTTGATAGTTACAAGCATATAATGATATCCTTTCATGTAAGACATGATTGTGCAGATATTTTTATGGTGTACCTACTGTATGTATTCAGGCATAGGTAGGTAAGTCATCCAAATTAAATCAGGATTACAAGACTTAGGTCTACATTTTTCCATCTCATCTTTGATGGAAACAATCCATTCAAACTATCATTAAAAACTTGAAAAGATCATTAGGTTAGTGTATTACCATCTTGATTGTCAGATCATTTTAAATGGTGGATGTCTTGAGACATAATTTGTTCTTGAATTATTATGTTAACATTACCGAGACAACCAAAAGTTTGATAAAACTGCCTTGACATGAGCCTTGTTACTGAATGTTTTATTATATTAAAAGATAGCAAAATCAAAGTGTACATTTTTTTTTTCAGATGGTATGAATGTGACCCATCTCCTTGCCAGAGACCATGGGGCATCCTGCTGAGCAGAAGAAACTGGATATCTGTACAGAATGGTAGACATAATGACCTTGAACCAACTTTTCTTTTTGGGTATTCTCATTCCAACCTTGGTAACAGTAGCCATCTTTGTTACATTTCTTGTCTGCTGGTACAGAATGAGAATTCGGGACCAAATAAAGTACAAAAGACATGATCCTCATGGACGGTTTAAAGACTGTGGAAGCTTTCCGCCTGTTCAGAAGCACCCTCTTCAGTCTCTGACCCTTTCCAACACTGAGCAAAATATACAGAAACATAATAATAACAATGAAAATAAAAACAATGGAAATTATGATGAAAGTGGTGAAATTGTTGAGGAAGGGTTGCAGGAGAATACACGGCAAATGTTTCACCCTAGTCATGATATTGGGATGGCCGATTCAGGAGATGTACATAACAAGCAGGTGAACGAGGCTCAAAGACCAAATTCTCAAGCTTCAACTGATTCGGAGGATTCTGGATTCAGGAGTTCACGCTCTGGACAATACAATCATAGTGCGAGCAGCAGCAATGCTCAGGACCAGTGTCAAAGTACAATTATCAACTCTAAACCCCATGATTCTTTGCCACTATTTCGACCAATCAAAATTAATGCAAGTGATGCAAGGCAAATGCTGCGCATACCAGTTCATAGGACTCCAAACAAGCATAAAAAGCATCTGAGAAAACCTTTACCTTCTAGTCAAACAATCGAAACTATAGACCTAAATCATATCCACACAGATCTGCATTTCCATCCAAAAAACTCCATGCAAGCAATGTCCAGACAACCACCCATAATCCCTCTGCACACAGAAATGACTTTCACCACAGTCATGGTTCACAGACCTTTCACTGAGGAAATTAGTGACCCCACATTTTCTGCTGCATGATAGAATTGACCAGTATGAGTAAGACTTCTACAAATTCCAGTTGTGATATGTGCAAAGCATTCAAAAAGGCAGTATAGTTAAGTAGTAGTTCAATATTCTGGTATCAGTTTGTGATCCAAGTGTGTGATCTAAAGCAAGACCTCCATGAAAATCCAGTGGAAATTTAGTGATTGTTGTTACTGTATATACTTGCTTGTAAGTCTAGTCAAACTGCAAACAACAAAGCAAAGATCTTAATCTGCTGTTGCACAATGAACCTGCAGATCAGGGTCTGTGGAGTTTGCATTTGGACTTGTCATATATACAGTATCTGTTACATATAGTGTGCCCCTCTTTCATTTTACTGAGTGATGGTATGCCAGCAGAACCTGAAATTCCAAATTAAATTTGCTGGTAAAGGTGCTATTTATTATATTCTTATCCCAATGTTGTTGACCACAATAATGAGCCCAATAGTGATGGATTTAGACAAATGTAATCACATTCCAGCAAAAAGTGGAGACTGAGCCCAATTTATATTCTCATTGATCTAGTTATACTTCCAAAGCACAAATCCGAGATAACTGATAGGTCCGTTTAATCATGTTTAAGTCATTCCACTTTTGATGAATATCAGTTGAATGTGAGGATCCCAGTTTTATTCCAGTCACTCGCTTTAGGACAAATGCAAATTTCAAACGATAAGAACTTTCATGGAATGTTAACCACATCAGTTATAAACTGTGATGTGTTTGGAATAGATACTCATTGTCTTGTGGAGTATTAAATCAACTCCATTCAGACAAATAGGTGCTTTTTACAAACAATTCAGAATTCCAGTCAGTAAATATTGGATGATAATCTTTTTAGTTTACGTGTGTATATATTTATTGCATGTTAAAAACATGGTCTCATTACTGCATCAATATGTATGTGGTTTATTGTAAATTTATGACATAGTGTTTGTACAGAGAAATATATTGTGTAAAAAAACAAAATAATTTATATGGAAAGCAAGATTTTGCTGAATTTTCTTTTGTTGTAACATATTATATGTGAAAACCTATCAAAATGTATTGTCATACTATGAACAATTTATATGTAAATCCATACAGCTACTCATCAACTGACAAAACTTCAAACATGTTGTTTCTCTTCACATGAAATGCTTCACTGATCTTTCAACATTCTTAAAATCAAACTCGATTGTAAAATGAACAAGTGGATATATGTAAAAAAAACTTGAGTGCAAAGTCGTGAAGTTGATACTGTTTTAAAAAAAAAAAAAAATCCATTCCAAATTGCAATTCAGTAGCATAATGCTAATAATGTGTTCATACAACATGTATAATACTCTGCACTTCCCCAAAGTAAAATCCAGCTGTCAAATATACATGAGAATTGACATAAATGAAATATAACATATTAAGCTAATTTTGGTCATGTGGCATTGTAGTTATGAATCAAGAAGCATCCACAAATTGCATGCATTTTTACCAATTAAAACCAATGAAATTGGCTGAAGCATTCAAATGCATGTCACATTTATATACTTTTGGTAAGACTGATCTAGATTGCCTCAAAAACTGATGAAAAGGCACATTTTAATCAAAGTCACTGAGACTTGAAATGCAAGTCAAAGTGCCTAATTTTTGTGAGGGTATTGAACTTGCCACTGGCTACTTACCAAGCTGTAGGCCTCAAGAGCAAACAGTGCCTAAGAACTGACTAAAAGGCAACTAATTCAGAAGCTGAAAATTAGGTCACAATGACCTATATTTAGTACAAGCAGTACTCTACATATATCTACATTAAAATTGCTTAACTCGGATACTTATGATAAATGATACACAGACTTAAATGCAAAACGTAACTAAAGTGTGATGGGCAGACAGGTATAGATAGAGAGAAAAGGTGAACACTACATGTGCTTCGTTCATATTCATGGTGGGTAGTACAAATATAAGTGGCTATTTTAAAAGAGCTTGTACCTTTTCTCTTTGCCCACCAAAAGTCATCAAATATGTTACTAGGACAATTTACCCCAAAACAATTCATCATTTGCATAAATCACATTGAAGATACATTAATTACTAATTAAACTTTTACTTTTTTTCTTTCTCTCTTTGTTTAACAAAGTAAACAGAATTTTAAATGAAAATCTAAGTTTATGATCACATATTCACATCAGCATAAATACTCAAAAAATGCAGAAACAAGATATAATTACCGAAATTGTAGTGGCTTGACCAACTCGAAATAAAACCAATTCAGTGGTGTTTAAATTCCATGATATTTACATTCCTAGTGACTTAACTGACTATGGAACCCTGATTCCAGGATTTTAAATTCCTGGTGACTTGACTGACTCTATGGAACACTGATTCCAGGATGTTAAATTCCTAGTGACTTGACTGACTCTATGGAACACTGATTCCAGGATGTTAAATTCCCAGTTATTATCAGCATAATTGATTCTGCATGTCTGACACTTATAGGACAAGGTAACTAAAAGGTAGATATTTTTCGGTGCAACTATTCAAAACATCTTTCATTACATTATAAGTCTCTGAAGTTAGGACATCATACATAAATCACCTGAATAATTGCTTTTATCCTATTAGTATGCACTGTACTTGAATTCAAATGTTTAATATCCCTTTGAATAAAAAAACAACAATAAAATAGCATGCATAACATAGATAAAACATTCAAGGATTAATTCTCAACATATTTTTTATGATTGTGCTTTAATACAATACTGTATTTGAAAAAATCATTAACATCAAAATTGTCAAAATGTTTCTTTCCTTCACAAACATTACTAAACTATACTCCTTTTGATTGCTTCTGGAAACATGGCAGTATCTGACTGTTTGTAGTGTTGTTATAATTGTTAAGGGCCTGATGATTATGTCATAGCATTTATTTGCAAATATGTCAGTATGCATTTTCTATTGTCCAAAATAAAATAAAATAAAATAAAGACAAACAAAATCTTCTGGATTTTTTTATATAAAAGAAACTTGTATTCATTAAGCTTATGATGTAATGAGACCTGTGAAACAAATACAGGTACTAAATGGCAGCTTTACAATACCAAGCTGCAGATATACAACTACACTCACTTATAAGTTGTCAAACTGCAGACAACAAAGATTCAGATCTGCTGTTGCTAGAATGTTGTTTGTTCTACTCATCACTCCTAAAATAAAAATTGCACAGACCCAGATTTACCAGCACATAATGCATTGTCAGATCTGGGTCTGTGTAGTTTGCAGTTGGACTCATAATCGAAAAAGTACAGTATTAAAAAAATTTTGGACCTTAGTACAGCATATATGAACTCATATGCAATCAAATAATACGCTACCATTTTAAGACTAGGTAATTTTCCAAATGTCTGCACATATTTAATTTACATGTAATTCCTAAATAAAACCCTGGTACTTTGTCTATACAGAAATGTCATTTTTAAAGTGATTGTGACAATGAAAATATTACAGCCTTTTCAATGTTCAATAACCTGATTGACAAAAAAAAATAAAAACAAGCAGACTACACAGGGTATTGTCAGCAACCAACTGATATGTGACTGACAACAAACTGAATGATAATGGCTTGGTTCTTTTTTAGACATAATTTGGGCAATAAATGCTGCCTAACACAAATATTGTGTGTGTGTGTGTGTGTGTGTGTGTGTGTGT